>PVLA01013173.1:0-38647 GCA_004027455.1 Hydrochoerus hydrochaeris
TCTCCTTCTCCTCTTCCATCTCCTTCTTCTCTTTCTCCTTCTCCTTTTCCTCCTCCATCTTCTCCTCCTTCTCCTTCTCCTTGTCCTCTTTCATCTCCTCCTCCTCCTTCTCCTTCTCCTTCTCCTCCTTCTCTTCTTCCTCCTTCTCCTTTTGCTTCTCCTTCTTCTCCTCCTCCATTTCCCTTCTCCTTCCTCTTCCTTTTCTTCTTTTGTCTCTCTCTCTCTCTCTCTCTCTCTCACTCTCTCTCTCCTCCCCTCTCCTCCCTTCTCTCCTTCCTTTCATTCTTTGTAACAAAAAGAATTGAGCCCAGGGCCTCTACCCTCAACCGCCTCTCCAGTCCTTTTTATTTTTGGAGAAAGCGTCTTCCCACAGCATGACCTTCCCCAGGCTGGAATGGAACCTGCAGTCCTCCTGCCTCGGTCTCCTGAAGCCCTGGGGTTACAGCCGTGTCTCGCCACACTCAGCTCCACCAGGTTCGGTGGTAGGACAGGCACCTCCCCTCGGGTCTCTGACCTTTCCATTGTGCAAAATGATGCAGACCTCACAGCCCTGCCATTTCCCACTAGATGCCTGACCCTGTTCACCCTACGTGGCCGCAGCTTAGCAAACTTAGACCCGCGTCTTGGTGCCTACTCTACGGTGGTCCTGAGGACGGTCGGCTGTGGTCCCATCTCCTGAGAAATGGCTTGTGCATGATGCCCGAGGACTCTGCACCAGACATAGCAGTCAGGGTATCACTAGCAGACACAGGGCCGGGCTCTGCCTCCGTCTCTCTCATGCGCTGTGCTTCATCAGTGCTACTTCAGCCTCCTACAAAGCGCAGAACATGAAAATCGAGGAATGTCAGTGTTTCCCCCCCCCCCCGGTAAAAATGCTTGGAGCGCATAATCAAGGAAAAAATAATTGCAAACACACAAAAAATGACATTAAATATAGAAAAAGTTTAAACATGGGGGGGAAGATTTAAACCATCCATGACTCCCTGTCAGAAAGAATAAAGAACAAAATACATCGGGATTAATGTAAAATTAGCAAATATGCCTTGAATCCCAGCACTCTGAGAAGCTGAGGCAGGAGGATAGAAAACTTAAACTCAGCCTGAGCGATTTAATGGCGCAGTATAAACTGCAACAAAAATAGACAAATGCACAAATAAACAGAAATAATAATGCTTTTTAAAAGGACTTCAGACATAGCTCAGGGTGAAAGCCCCAGATTCAATCACCTGTACTGAAGACAAAAATTTCCAAGACTTTGTCCGTTTGAAACCCTGTGTTCTACCCTGGGTTTCGTTTGTGCAGATTTCATTGCTCACCTCAGAAGGGTGTACATTCTCACATTTTCCTGTGCGTCTTCACCAAATATAAATCAAAGTAGATACTGCATGTGATTGCTCGAATATGCTACAACCACGTCCAGTGAGGTTGGGCAGATTTTTCTATCCATTAGTGTGTGTTGTTTTTAAATCTGTGTACTATTTGATTTATTTTACTGTTGCTTTTCCCCTCATATTGGATTCCTTTTCCCCCTCCTACATTTTGAAGTTAGGGCACCGAGCATGCATATGTGGATGATTTCCACATCTTCCTGATACACACACTCCTACCATTATGCAAAATCTTTTATGCTTTCTTTCCATACATTGCACTTTGAAGTCTATTTTTTTCCTGAAACTCCAGCTTTCTCATCTTTATATATAATATCTCTTGTTTCATCTTAATAAATTCAAACACCTGTTTTTCAATGTGCAATGTGATTTTTACATCAAGACAGCATCTAATTAGGTCTCGTTTCTACTTCAGTTTGCTAAAATGTGCCCTTTGACTTTATGCAATTATTGGTATATTCAGAGAAGGCCTGTAATTTTTCCTGTTTGTTTTAAATCCTTTTTATTCCTCTGACTTTTGTTTCCTACCATCTTCATTTTCTTGTACTATTCTTTCATTGCTGACAGTAGATTACATTAAAAGTCAACAAGTTCTGTATGTGTGGAAAATCCTCCAATTATTTTAGAATGAGAACTCTTCCAAAATTCCACTGGCCAAGGAAGTTATTTTTAGGAAATGTAGAGAAATTATCTGTGCTTGGAGCAGATGGAAACAAATCCTACCCTCTTCCCTCCTGGGATTGATCACAAGTGTGGGCATGATCATTATTACCACACTAGCTACACTGGCTCTTTGCTTGTTAGCTTATTGTATTGACTTTCTCTTTATTCATCAAGTTAGAGATATTATCCATGACAAATCACAGTTGCTGTCTTCTGATAGGTGTACAAGACGCCATGCAAGCCTATTTTCCCCCACATTAGACATGGCAACCAGCTACGCTGTGAGGTGTTTTATTTACGAGACACCATTTGCAAGAAGAGAGTCACCATTCATTCATCAACGAAATAATTTCATGTGGATGAACTTGTGTCTCCATAAATCAAAGTTGCACAGAGAAACAAACATGTTCGTTGAAATCCATGATTTCCTGAAATATACACATTTATATATTGTACATAGAAAGCTCAAGTGATTTATTTATACTTGCACGTGTATGTGTATCTCTGTGTATCCATAGATAATGCACCATTCACACTTTCTCTAATATTCTAACAAATGCAAACTCCTGAAGCCAGTTGGTTCAGTAGATGCACCTGTGAAAACACACGGATGATAAACATAAAAAAATCTTACGACACTACCAAATGTGAGCAAATGGTTTGACTGTTGTCTTAGCTTCTGTGTTCCCTGCTGACTGCTCTTATGCATACAGATATCTCCCCACGAGAAGCAAAAGCCTATTATTTCCCACATTTGGATCCCACATAACATACATGTCAACTTTAATCTAAGACTAGGGGCAGCTAAACATCTTTCAGGAGGAAAAGGGAGGAGCAAATCCCAGTATTTTTCCTACAACCATCCATACAAAAAAATAGTTTTGGGGGCACAAACATGAAGGTGAATTCTGAAAATGTTATTTGAAGTCACCATTCTAGAGAAAAAAGAACCATTAGTGGAAGATCTTTCTGGTCAAAAATTTGACAAGAGTGGACAAGTCTAACCTGGGATAGGAAATCACCACGCTGAGCTTTTCTCCATGATACCAAGGATTGTCTAAGAAGTGATGTTTGGAGTTTGAGCAATACACAACCCCAGGGATGGAGAGCTGAATCAAGTTATAAATATGAACATCCAGAGATCCTACTTTTTGGAGAATGCTCAATGGAGAATGATCTGATCAGTGAATTTCACATAAAAAAGCAACCAATAGCTTTGACCTGTTTACATCTTTTTCCATAAATACACACACACACACACACAGAGGCCTAGCACAGACAAAAAAACTGCAAATCAATGCATATCAATAAGCATAATTCAGCCACATAGGAAATCATGACATTGACAGCAATCAGCTTCCCGTCCCTGAAACACACAGCGTCTACCTGACCGGATCATCTCTTAAACAGCAGAGGTTCATGCTGGCTTGTGGGTGTGGAGTTTTCAGTTCATGACCAAGTGAGCTCATCATTTTGGATGAGCTGACATGTTAGGGTGCACATGCATGGTAGAGAAATTAGTCACCTCACCGCCAGCACACAAAGGGGACCAAGAACAGACACACGAGCTCCACAATCGCTCCCTCATCTCAGTCAAGGTCACACTCTCACCCCACATCTGCAAGGTTTGATCCCCTCCCAAAAGGGCTAAGCTGACAGCTAAGTTCCAAACTCAGCATCCTTCGGGGATGCTCCTGATCAAACCTAGCGCACCTCCTAATTAAAATGGACCCCATTATTGTGTGTGAAGCTAAGCTCAACTATTTCAAAGAAAGAGACACTATGAGAGCTACTGTTAATGTCCAGTTGTCTTGTTGTGAAGTGCTGTGTTGCTTACATGGTTCTGTTCTGATCCGTGTAGATCTGTCCTCTTTTTTTTATTCTCTTTGAAATAAAAAAAAATTAAAAATAAAAACATGCACCCATAAGAACATGCAGGAATCAAACAAGCAAGAGCTAGGAAAATGCAGTCCCGCCTGAGGAATCGCATGCTCTGTCTCGAGTTTTCACCCTGCTAATGCTTCACAGAATTCTTCCGGGACTTCTGTCTCCTAAAGGCACCCTCCCAGCTCCCTAAATCCTGTAGCTCACAGAACAGCTCTCAACTAGAATCTTGTCTTTGTGTTGTAGTGGAGTCTTTCTCCCGAGCTGAGCTTCACACTGAGGTCGTGAGGGAATTTGGACCTATTTTCTCTTCTCAAACAATCTTTTTTCTCAGGAGGTTCCCATATTCTTTTGCCCCTGAAACTCTCCTGGGGGTTGTAGTATTCAGCTTCAGCTGTCAAAGCAAGCAGAGGGTGATTTTGACGGAGTTCAGTCAGTATCCTCATCCTCCCTCCAAACAGTACAGAAACACAGCTCAAACCACTGCAAAGTGATCTCTCAGTCTCCCAGCTGGGCTCAGTTGGGTTCAAATGCCTATCAAGAAGTTCTTATCAGGCCTGCTTTCTGCATTCTGGCTTGTGGGAAAAAATAACATCTATTTTTATACTTAGGTAGTGGAGATGTGATTCAAGTCAAAGATCATGGGATTTTTATGATATGCCATTGAACAGAAAGAAAGAATGATCAAGCAACCTTGTTGGTACTAAGTGCTGGATGTGGTGGCTCATGCCCGCTTGTCATGCCAGCACTCAGGAGGCTGAGGCAGGAGGATCCTTGCAAGTTCAAGACTAGCCTGGGCTACAAAGTGAGCCTGAGGCCAGCCTGAACTGCATAGAGAGACCCTGTCTCAGAAACACACACACAAAAAAAGAAACAAAGGAAGGAAAGAAGGAAGGGAGAGAGAGAGAGAAGGAAAGAAACAGAGAAAGGAAGAAAGAAAGAAGCAAAAAGAAAGAGAAAGAAAGACAGAAGCAGAAAGAGAGAAAGAAAGAAAGAAAGAAAGAAAGAAAGAAAGAAAGAAAGAAAGAAAGAAAGAAAAGAAAGAAACTGTGTAAGGCTCTGGCTCAGGGGTGTAAGCACCTGTCCGGTGAGTGTGACATTGTGAGTTCGATTTCCAGTACAAAAAAAAAAGAAAAAAAAAGAAACCAGAAGGAAAAAGAACACAGAGAACAGTCTGGTGTGTCCTGAGCCTGACTCAGTGGCTGTGGAACATGCAACTTCTGCGTCTTCCCTCAGTAAAATGGCCCAGGAAAAGCCAGTGCTGGGATCCGCCCCGGCGCCCAAGGCGGCCTGACGGGCCGGGCTGACAGCCCCGGGAAGGCGGGCTCTGGACCGGCTGCAGAGCAGGACACACCCCGGATGGAGGCATGAGCCTGGGCAGGGCCACAGGGGCCACTGTCAGCTGGGCTTGTGGCAAAGCGTCTTCCATCTTAATAAATGTCAAAATTTTAAAATTCGCTCTGGTTTGGATCACATCTCATGCCCCCTGTCAGAGGACAGTTCTGCAGGTGAACTTCAGGCACGTTAGGGCGGTTTCCTGACATACAGCCAGGCGTGTGCACCTTAAAAGGCCGCAGAAGACCAGTTTCCAGTTTACACAGTCACTCTGCAATCCAATGTCGCTTCTCATACTTGTTTTTCTCATTCGTTTCCTGCCGTACGTGCAGAGCTTCAGAATGGGGAGAAACGACACTGGCTTCACATTAGAAATGCCACCATTTCCTCTGCCCTAACACCTCAGTGGGATTGTCACAGCCCGAGGGCCGGCGTCCCTCACACACAGAGTGACCCTGTGTCCCTCTGCAGGAGCAGGTTCCCAGTGACAATCCACAACAGGCGTCTCTCCAGTAAGCATTAGCAGTTCCCTTGGGGTGCTCTCAGAGGCTGGTTGAAAATGAAACTCCACGTGGAGAAATGTTCTCCATCACGGCTCATTCGACAATAGCAAATTAAAACAGCATTGAGATGTCATCTCATCCCGAAAGAATAGCTGCCATCAAGAAATCAGCTGATAACAAAGGTTGGAGAGGCTGCAGGGAAAAAGGAACCTTTTTCCACTGCTGGTGGGAATGTACTGGTAAAACTACTCTGGAAATAATGTGGATATTCCTCAAAAATGAGGATTGGAAGTCCCATTCAATCCAGCTAATCTCCTTCGGGGTATTTTCACAGAAAAATTGAAAACGCAGTGTCACAGAGATATATGTGCACCCATGTTCATAGCAGCACAGTTTGTGATAGCTAAATCTTGGAAACAACCAAGATGCCCATCAACTGCAGAGTGGATGAAAAAGATGTGGCATTTTTCTGCAATGGAATATTACTAGGCCATAAAAAAGGATGGTCTTGAGGCCTTCATAGGTAAATGGAGACAACTTGAGACTATCCTCATTAGTGAACTAAACAAGACTCACATTAGTAAATATCACACTGTCTCTCTAGTGTAAAAAATAATAAGAATGGACAGAATAATGATATCCAAAAAGTCTAATAGATATAAAACTGTAATAGATATAAAAGCATAATAGATATAATCGCTATTGGAAAAGTGAAAGGGAAGGAAAGTGCTCTAAAGGGTATAACGGTATGTATAGTGTGCAAATAGATGACCATATCACTGAGCTTTGCTTAGATCCTTGAACAGAAGAGTTTGTACTGTCTATGCCTGAGTGTCCAGCCACTTTTCATGCTTTGATTTTGTAACTTTCACAACTATTGTTAAGTTAACAAGATGTAATGTGTCAACTAGTGATTTTACGACGTTAATTTTTTTTGAATTCTCCATTCTACTTCTTGTTTTTTCTATTTTATATTTTTAAAATTTTCTTTGCTTTCTCTCTTAAAATAAAAAAAATAAAACTCCAGCTAATGCTATGCCTTTAATAACAGTTAAGTTATTACAAATACTCATACCGATGGCTTTTGTTTCCTCCACACAGTACGCTAAAGCTCCACCAGCTTCCCAGGAATAAAACCCTGAACCGTGTCCACTGGCCGGGGAGCCGTAGCCCAGGGAGTCCAGGTAGGTGAGGGTTAAAACAGATATTAATCATCATTCACCACATTGGAGCAAATTTTAGATTAATCAATGAGAAAACCGGTTTTATTTACCAGGAGCGATACATCGTTTTGAAACATGTCTACATAGAAGAATAGCTAAACCAAAGTGATCATGAGTTATTTCACAGCATTTGTATTTACTGGGGCCGGGAGCCCTTCAACTCCCCCTCTGGGGGATTTTCTCCAATGATGCCGTTTCTAACAAACAAATGGGATAAGTGTGCAATGCGTGTGATCATCACACACAGCTTTCGAGTCTTCATGATTCTCCCGCAAAAGCTGCACTATAAAAAAAATGCACTCTAAATTGCTATGGGGCGATTGCTTTTTCAAATTATCATAAATGAAAGAAAACTGACGGACTCAGGTGTGCAATGCAACTCTGTATTCTCACCACTGATAGAGGCTGAGGCAGGAGGTTTGCGAGTTGGAGTCGCCCCCTCACCCCAGAGCCCCTTAAGGAGACCTGGTCTCAAAATAAAACACCACACACGCACACAAATACATAAATGAGTGAAAGAAAAACAGAAACACAAAAAGTGAGACATTTCGCTGAGCAGCGTGATTTGTGTCTCTGCTTTCTGGCTACTGTATAAAGAACCGTTTACCAGAACGCGTTTATAAATATTAGAAGATGGGTTTCCTCCCTGTGCAGGTATGTTGCCATGGAGAAATAAATTACACCGGCTTGTGGTTAATTGTTCTTCAGACATGAAACTGCACGTGCTTTTATTTTTCTGCTCTTGGAAAAAAAATACATAGACACAATGCAGTTAAATGGTCACATAAGCTCCCAAGGCGCAGTTTGTGTATTTTTCAGACCATGACAACCACGTAAGAGTTAGGATATTGTTAGTCTCCCAATTAAGTTTTTCCCCGTGCTCTTAGTGGGCTAAATTGCATTTTACTACCCAGCATAATTGCTTGAAGTAGTTAATCAGCAATAAAGTCACAAGCTTTTTTTATTTTTTTATTTTTATTTTTTTTGGAAAGGTTTATTTTGGTTCCCTGCACATTATCCACAAATGGGGATAATACAGAGAGATAACTACAGAAGTTCCTTTGAGCACACTATATCCAAACTTTCCCTCCTATCTTTGGCTTTTACTAGCTGTTAACAGTAAACTAGATCTTCAAAATATCTCTTCCCTAGCCAGGCATGGTGGCACATGTCTATCACCTCAGCACTCTGGCGGCTGAGGCAGGAGGATCTCTGTGAGTTCGAGACCAACCTGGGCTACAAACTGAGCTCAAGGTCAGCCTGAACCGCACAGTGAGACCCTGTCTCAAAAAGACAAGGATAAATAAATAAATGAGAAAGGAAGAAAGAAAGAAAGAAAGAAAGAAAGAAAGGAAGGAAGGAAGGAAGGAAGGAAGGAAGGAAGAAAGAAAGAAAGAAAGAAAGAAAGAAAGAAAGAAAGAAAGAAAGAAAGAAAGAAAGAAAGAAAGGGAGAGAGAGAGAAACACTCATCCTATTGACTTCTAATATTTCAATGACTTTTTGACACTATCCATTTACTATGTTGTTTGGTGCACACATATGTTTGCTGTATACTTTTTCATGAACTACTTAGCATGCTCTTCCTGTCCATAATTAAAGAACATGATCATGAAGGCAGAAACGCATATCGCAAAATAGTTCTGAGGCAGGCATG
This sequence comes from Hydrochoerus hydrochaeris, assembly GCA_004027455.1. Taxonomy (NCBI): domain Eukaryota; kingdom Metazoa; phylum Chordata; class Mammalia; order Rodentia; family Hydrochaeridae; genus Hydrochoerus; species Hydrochoerus hydrochaeris. The sequence goes on from PVLA01013173.1 coordinate 8,651, forward strand.
TGAATAGTCTCATCGCAAAGAAAGGACACAGGTTTTAGGAGATGCATATGCTCATTAATTACCCTGATTGGATCACCATGCAGTGGATTATTCTATAAACCATCACTTTACACCCCAAACCCATGACAAATTGCCACCCGCTAATCAAAAATGAAAAAATGAAAAATGAAGGAAAGTTTGTTGAATAATAAAGAGTTTAGACGCCTTGGAGACTGGAATGAAAAGAATAAAAGTGGTTCATTCCACAGCAGGACAATTCCAGAGACCTTGTGTACCCTCATTGCAAAGTTCTTCCCTTTCCCACTGGCCTCAAAGTAATTGCAATGTCTCCAGACATCGCATGTTATCCAAAAAAAAAAAAAAATCCAAAGCCACCAAGGGGCAGGGGAATCGATCAGACCCACCTGCATTTATTTAAGGCTAAAGTTCCCAGGTCATGACAAGCATGGGACACACACAGAAAGAGGATTGCTTCTCAGAGGGGGAAGGCACTGATAACACGGGTAACAGGGCTGAGGGCTGAGCTCCTCCCATCTTCCTGTCTTCTCTTCCTGCTGCACAACATTCAAAATCACGTGACCTGTGTTACCTTTTATTGTAAAACAAACAAGCAAACAAAAAAGGCAAAAGTGACCCAGAATTTCAAAAAGAAATAGGAGATTTACAGGAGTTAATATATTGCATATTATTATCCTCAAACTACAGATTACAAGGTTTAGCCATAAAAGATGATTAAAGAATCAGACAGTGAAAGCACAAACTGTTCTTTTTTCCTTTCCTCATCCCAGTTCTTCTTTCTTTCTGAGCAGTTTCTTTCACTTTGGTTTCCACAATAGCTATTCCAACACTTTATTTTGGTAGGAAAAATTGATCTTTTCCATGGCCGATCACTGATACTAAATAATTGATTGCGTTCATCGTTTGTATTAATCGATGTACAGTAGATGACGATTGTTCCTCTATTTATCTATCTATCTATCTATCTCTATCTCTATCTCTCTTTTTCTGTCCTCCAATTGCTTTTTGAAACACACATTGGCCAAGTTGGCCCAGGTTGTATAGCCCAGGTTGGCCTTGAACTCACTGAGACCCTCCTGTCTCAGCCTCCTGCATGGTGGGGTTACAGGTGTACGTCACCACCTCTGAGCATTTTCTCACTCACTGCTGTTGTCATGTTCTGCGGATTCCTATACACACAGCTACATTAAATCCAACTTTTTCTACTAGTAAACATAGATCACCTTCATCCTTTGTAAGGTTTGGATTTACTTTCTAAACTTGCCTGAATTTATTTGACTCCATCATGTAAATATTTATCTTCTTACATGCAGGCCTGCTTCAAATAAATGTGTCACCTTACGCTGCATCTCCAGATGTCCCCCGAGTGTTTTGAGGTATTTTTATCTCTTTTTCATGAATTCTAACAATTGTAGTTGCAGAGACAACAATGGAATATTTTCAACCCTGCAAATATTTCAGCGGTGTCTCCTGAAGAGCTCGCATCTCTTTATGCACAACACAAAAGCTGGCAGAGGTTTTGTGGGGCTTTTTAGTTTTTTCTTTTTTTTTTTCAGCACATAGCAAAACTTTTTCATCTTCAACAATATGTTAAAAACACACATTTGCAGTTAATATTTGCACTCTGCTTGTCATGCGTGGGGTAGGTCATCTTCAGCATCACTGCCACATCTCAGCTGCAATTTCAACTTGAGTCAATGGTTTGATGCTCAGTTCAAGCACCTATTAGTGAGTAAGGTGGCTTCCCTATGTTTTTCAGTGACAATCAGAACAACATCTGTCTTGCAGTATTATTCTGATAATAAGGCACTTTCTCTCTTCTCCTCCCCTGGAACTGTGGTCCACAAGGTTCTGAAATGCCTGTGGACATGTAACTAAACCTGAAATACATATTTCCCTGACAATCACTGAAAATCTTACCTATTTTAAGACACCCAGCAGCCCTCGGGGACCCCATCCTGGAGCCTGAGGTCCCTGTGCTGGTCTCTCCCTGTCTCAGTCCATCAAGGCTGCCCTGTGCCATCCCACAGCCCGGGTGGGCACTAACACCCAGCAGCCCTCAGGGCCCATCCTGGAGGTCGAGGTCCCTGTGCTGGTCTCTCCCTGTCCTAGTCCATCGAGGCCGCCCTGTGCCATCCCACAGCCCGGGTGGGTGCTGACACCTGGCAGCCCTCAGGGGTCCGGTGATGAGGTCTCAGATCCCACTCAGATCTACTTTGGGGACCTCAGCACCTCTCTGAACGCCGATCCTGACACCAGCACCTTGGGGTGATAATTGAACATCCTAATTTTGATTGGTACCCACATACTCACTCGATAGCAAAACTGAATATTAAATGGTAGACCAAGAAAGCAAACACAACTAAGAATAAGCCAAAATCTATGCATTTTTCCTTACAGCCTTTAGAAGACAGCTAAAATAAAAATTAAGCAAACACACAGACAAGTAACATCATTTTATAAATCCCGGTATATAGGATAAGACAGCTTGGTGATGAAACTGAAGTTTAGAATATTTAAGAGGCTTCAGAATACGCCATTTCTCAGCACACATTTGTTATGACCAGATACTCACTTTTGGTAAATTACAGAATCTTTAGAGAAAGTGATGAATACCAGGATGAACAAATTTCCTGGGGGCATTTTAATTATAAAAGAGATGAATTCTTAAATCCTATTTCACAGTGTGGTAATGCTATCCAGATGAAGAAGAAAGCATTTCACAACTTTGAAAGGAACCCAGTTTGTATTCAAGGTTTCTGTTCCTGTGTTCAAGGTGTGTTTTGTACAACATCAGTGGTTTTCATAAAAACATCTTTGCCTTCCAAGAGTGAAATAGCGCTACCCGTCATAAAGAAGAAATCATGTTCCACTTAAAAAGCATGCCCTCAACAGCAGGAATCTTAATTAATTTTTCCTTTTCCCTAAAAGATACTACAGTGTTTTGAAAGGTTTCAGAGTAAAGACAGATGAAATGAGTAGAATGATTCATTTTTATGAAACAACGCATTTTGGTTAGTTCATACAACTTCATGACACTTGGTGATAATCCATCAGGGTTGCTGTACTTTTAAAATATTTGGACAGAAAACTACTTTAGTATCAAAAATTATTTGAACTCTGTGCTTGGTATGAGAAAGACACGATGCACTGTTTTATGCAAAGTCCTTGTGGCAGTGAAATAAAACAATACAATCACTGACGATTGCGATGTTAGACATCATGGCATAGATCGTTTGCTCTCTGAATCGAAGCCAAGTTTTTGTGTGGGGAAATGGTTCCAAAAATGTGCAAATCACACCTGAAACACTGGGACATCCCAAGAAGTTTCCATTGCTTTCCTAAGCTCAAAGATAGTACTAGGAAAGATATTCTTCCAATCTTGAGGTAGCTTATATTCTGGAGATGCTTAATAACTCTCTTGTGGATTTCCAATGAATTATGCATCCACTCTTATTTTATACCTATATTTTTAATAATTACAGACCATAGTCCCAGAATGACTTCACACCATATATAAAGACCATCTCTAAATTGTCCTAATTTTTACAGACGCAGGATTGTCGAGGAATGGAATGTACAGATGCCGTTACCTGCAATGTATTGATCCTCAGTAAAACCAAGGAAATCCCACAGTTAGGATCAAAGCAGTGTCGTGCTTCTAAGTGAGGCCAAAGTTGATTTCACTCCTAGCCGGGAACATTTATTTATCTTCAGCCAAAACCAAAGCGCCGGACATGTTGCCACTAGTGTCAGGATTTGATTTAAAAAAAAAATAAATAAAATCACCCTAATATTTTTAGCTATACAGGCCAGATCTGGCCAAGGTTCGTGTAGGACTGTGGTCAGGAAACTATGACACGTGTGTGGCAGCGACCTGTTTATCACCACAAGCTCAAAAAGATTCTGAAAGTTGTGACTCAAGACAAGTGTGCTGACATCTACCCGAACCCCTACAGCAATGGTTAAATACCTCATTTGTATATTTTGTAAAGTGCGCATGGTATCTAAAATACTATGATAGCGTGCAATGCATGTTAGTTGATTTATCTGCCTATTTTAGCCAGCCTAGTGTGAGATGCAAAAAGAACACTGGAGCCAAGGCAGCGAGATGCTGCTTGCAGGGATGGTGCTTGGAAAAATAATCAAAAAAGCGGTGCGTGTGCGAGCTTGTGTGTGTGTGTGTGTGTGTGTGTGTGTGCATGCGTGTCTGTTACCAATACATGATGCTCCTGCTTAAATCCAGTTGACCGTGCACAGAATCCCTTCAAACCATGAGCCAGATAAACTTCTCCCCCTTTAAAATACGAGTGTTAGTTTTCGTGTCCAAGGAATGCAAAAGCTGACCAGCACATACACATACCGTATCGGAGAACACAGGAGACCAGCAAAGCCTCTCACCTCACGGCAGCCAGGAAGGAAAACAAAGAGACAGCCAGTGGTCAACCCCCACCTTCACTGACCTAACCTCCTCTGCGTGGGCTGATTGCCTACAACTTTCATCACTTCCTGCTGTGATGGAGGGTTTGCAAGGAAAACGGTAGAATTATTTTACAATAGTCACCCAAAGAGTCAAACATGAAAAGTGCAGGAAATCTGTCCACACACTAAAGACACCCAAAATCCAGCTGAGGGCCCGGATCCCATGCCAAACGTCCTGCAGGAGTCCAGCTGAAGACCTAGGGCCCATGGCAGTGTCTCATGCAAGTCTGTTTCACGGACCTGCCCCGGGAAGGCCCAAAGCTCAGCGGTGGAAGCTAGAAAGTCTGCACCAGCAGGGTGGAGGATCCGTGCCAGCAGGCTGAGGGTTCTGCACTGGAGCCGGGAAGGGATGCTCAAAATAAGGACCAGGGCTCCCCCAAAAGTACCACAGCCATCCCCAGCTACAGCAAGGTCCCCGGGTCCTCGGATGATAACAGCTGAGTTCATATCAGGAAACCAGCATGACAAGTTTCTCCTGCAGATTGAACGACTCCCTTCTCCCCCTCCGGAGCCAAATTAAAGAACAGAGCTCCCCAAAACCGCGCTGCAGCCATCCTCAGTGAAAACAGGATCCAGAGCTCCTCTGACGATAACAGTCAAGCTCGTATCAGGAAAGAAACTCACCCAAGCTCCTCCAGGAGAACCCACGGCCACAGGAGAACCCCCAACATCACTTCTTCCTCTCCTGCTCTCCTTTTTACCTTGGGGACCATCCTCGGGTGGGCCCTCCACACCCAGCACCACGCCGATGCAGTTCAGCTCCTGTCACGAGCTGACCGCCCGTGTTCAGTCCACTACGCATCCCTCAGCACCGGCTAGAAGACCAAGCCCTTGACGCACAAGCAACTGGGGGACATTTGACGTCCAAACTGTCCTGTCACCCACTTATCCATCAATGGACACTTCTGATGATTCTGCCTCTTGCATTAATAGCGAATGGTAGATGTTAGATGTGTCTTCGCAAATTGGTCGTTTTCCTTTGGATTTGCGGGATATCTTACATATAAAACAACCCTATAATGAACATATATCACCACCTAGCTCACCATGTATTGTTCTGTCTTTACTCTGATATTTGAATACCTCTTTCTGCTAGATACGTGTTCTTCTAAAATCTTCTTTTACAAGAGTGCGTTTTCAGTACATAATCTTTACAAGCCTTGTGTGGATCCTCGCTTGCACACAGGCCATCCTAGTTCCTTTCTTTATCCCCTTCCCTCTCCTTCCGCTCCCCTCTTTCCGTCTTATGATCCCCACTTCTGTCTGAGGGAGACCTGTCTCCCTGTTTTCTGTCATCTGGCTTCTCTTTTGCTCCTTATGGTTTTGATTTCTTACGTCAGAAAAAAAATGTGATAACACGTGCCTCTATGTGTGATTTATTCCACTTAGTACCACGGTCTCCTGGTGTATCCATTTACCTAAAAATGAGTTTACCAGGTTCATCCTTCTTCATGGGAGAGTAATATTCCACTCGGGCAAATGCCACATCTCCTGCATACACCCACTGATGCATATCTTGGCTACTTGCAAGATTTATCTATTGTGAAGGGTCCAGTGATGCACATGGCCGTGTGTGGATCACTGTTACCGGGATGGTTTTAACACATTCGGGAAGATATTTAGAAAGGCTAGAGCTGGGTCATATGGAATTTCCCGGTGCAGTATTTTGTGGAATCCCCGTACGGATTTCCACAGTGGTTGTGTGAGTTCGCAAGGAATTCCTTGAGGAAGGAATCGGCTGGGATGGCTCTAACTCGTCTCTGACTCCTGAAATAGTGTCCCTTCTGCCGTGTCCCTGCCAATCTTTTCTAAGTGTCTCTGTTCAGTCTCCAAGGATCCATTTGTCCCTCCACTTTGACCTGCTGAGCAAAATACCTGCGTCCATATCCATGGGTTCCACCCGGAGATTTTCAGGAATTCACTTGGGGTTTCTGGCAGCATCTTGTAGCTGAAAAGCATGTGTGACTTTGTGGGTTTGGTTGTGCACCCAGAGTTCAGGACACTCGCGGGATGAGTCAGAAACCAGGGTGCCAATGAACTTGGAAAATCAGCCCTCATAAATGCAAGAACAGAAACGACAACAGGCATGAAAAGATATGTGTCATCCTCCAACACTAAATCTCCTCGTTCTGATCTCCTCTCTAGGTGGAAAATACCAATGTTTGTGTTCTGTTTGGTTTTTACCAACCTTATCATTCAGAACCACTGATTTTTTTTATAGAACAAAATTATTTTAGGCTCCATAAAATTGACATACAAGGAAGAAATGCTAATACTCAGTGAGAACGAGTTGGAGAAGTCATTTATTCTTGGTAGACCATTAAAGAAAGTGCTCCTTTTGTTTCAATTAAGTGGAAGTCTATAATACTATTTCTCTTTTAATCGATGAGGAATTTGGGAATATTTTATAACGTTCATAGTGTTTTCTCCATACGATTTCAAAACCACCGATTAGTTTGTTCTATTTAGGAACACATGCCATGAAGATTAAATTAATTCTCACAAAAACAGAGAACAAACACGTCACACTTTTATTATTTTCTTATAAGCTGATTAACAAATTATGCATAATTTTCTTGAATTGTATTTTACAAGGACTCTTTTACCTGCTTTCAGTAAATAACCATTTGTAGAAAATGTTGATCATGAAATTCTGAGAGGCTACATTAGTTGGATAATTTCCAATTCAGAGAAGATAATGACCTAATTTGATCATTAAGTACTTGAAACTAGGTAGGACTGAAGTCACTATCATTATTACATGTCTGCATGCCATTACCTTAGGAGTGGTACCAAGAAAGGTAGGGATTCTGTGCTCAAATGTCAGCCTATCTACCTGTCTGTCTGTCTATCTATCTATCTATCTATCTATCTATCTATCTATCTATCAATCATCTAGCAATCATCTATCATCTATTTATCATCTATCTATGTATCTATCTATCTATCATCAACCTCTGTTTCTGTCTCTCTCTCTCTCTCTCTCTCTCTCTCTAACTAGCTGTGTATCTACACATTCCACAATGTTTATGATCTGAGACCAAGTCATAAAAAAAAGCTATGATCCGCACATATTCAGATTTATCTTTTCTGCATCATGGTAACACGCCTTAAATCATTAGGCTACTAGCAAATGGTGATAGTCTCAGAACTCTAAACAACAGACAATGATTAGTTACAAACCCAGAGGCTGAAGTCCCAGGTCCAGATGTCCAGAGAGGCTGCCTCCTGGGTCACAGAGGGCATCTTCCTGCTGTGTTCTCACCTCTTAGCAAGGCTGGGGAGGTGTGTGCTTCCAGATGAGGACAGGAATCACACCCACAAAGCTCCCCCTCAGCACCTCCGAGTTCCCACCTCCTAACATTAGCACCTTGGTTGGGGAGGAGAAATTTTAAACAGATGGATTTCAAAGAAACACACACATTTAGCGGACAGCGATTCACCTTTCCTGTGCGATTCCTTCATTTCTCTGCTTGTGTCATGAAAACAAATCTCTTGCTATCTGTGTCCACCCAGGAGTGTTCTCTCAATCACTGTGGTTAATACAGACATTCTCCCTTCTAGACGGATTTCTTTCAGTACACGGTAATACATTTTTTTCCAGGATGATAGTGGTGATTCACGGCTTTAGCCTCAAATAGCTGAGCAAATTTCATATCTGCTGGAGATAGATTTCCAAATATCCGTGACCTTAGATGGAAGCCGTAGAAAGCAGTTTTAACCTTTCCTGAAGCATCTTTATTGAACAATTTTAACAGACTACAGGAGCAGAATATTTTTCTGGGACACTGACCTCCCTTTCTTATGAATGGTGTGAAAAACCTTGGCTAGATGGAAATTTAGTACGGTAAGACCCGCGCAATTTCTTTATGTAGTTTCCTGCCCAAAATATATTTTCCGTGTCAGTGGCACCGAGTGAGGTTTTTTTTTTTGGGGGGGGGGACATCTTCCTTTCTCTACAAGCACAGATTTTTGGGGTGAATTCAGGAAGATTGAGCGTTGGAACTGCGCTTTGAGTGGGATAAAACAACTCAGATAACAAGAGCTCAGCTCCAAATTCAGATGCACCTGAAGGATTGCCAACATGTAAACTTTCTGTGATTGCAAAGAGCATAGCTGACGAAAATGCAATAGAAATCAAGGTACTAAAACATCTGATGGGTAAAACATGTCATCCTGTGACATTCTGGGGGGGGGGGAAAGTGTTAGAAAATACCTTTCCCTTTGGAAAATTTAAAATGAAATGTATTAGCTTGGCATGGTGGTGCATGCAAACCTGTAATCCCAGCACTTGGGAGGCTGAGACAGGAGGATCATCATGAGTTGAAGACCAGTTTGAACTACAGAGTCAGCTCAAGACCAGCCTGAACTGCACGGCAAGACTCTGTCTCAAAAAGACAAAAAAGGAAGTGTATTATCTACAAAACCTGAAATGCCTGCCCTACTGTAATATTTTATGTAAAAGGATGGATACATATCCATGAACAAATCCACACGTCTTTCCAGAACTTTATATAGAACATTTCACCCCAAATTCTCAATGGATTCACAGAGATGTTTTGGGGAAAGTCTGAATTAGACCTCTGAAGCCTGATTCTGACCTATTTCAACATGAAGGCAGTAAGGAAAACAGAGTTTTCCAGGGTTAGGAAGATGGTGAGTGATTATTTGTTCTACATTTCTACCTCTGAGTTTCACCATTTTTCTCGTCTCTCACCGAATTGTTGATCATTGCAACTCTATGTGTTTTTATTGGCCTGTGTTTGGAGTGTACAATCTTACCAATCCTGGGGTGGAGCTGGTGAGCAGACACAGAGCATTGGAACTTATTTCCCGTTCTCTTTCTCTCTCTTCCTGTCCACCTCCATTTCTTGATCCCTTCCCCATCTGGGAAATGTGTGTCTCCTACTTCTCATTTCTCTTTTACTTGGCTCCTTGTTTTATAGTTTGGGTTTCTCTTTTCACAGAAACCATCTGATGTCTAAACTTTGCATGTCATCGATTTCACTTAATCTCGTGGTCTCAAGGGGCCTCCCATTTCTCCCACTGACTCCCATTTCTCTTTCTTTACGGCAGAGTAGTATTCCAGTGTGGGTAAACACCACAATTCCTTCATCAGGTCATCGGTCGGTGGACACGAGGCTCCAAGGACACAGAACCCATTCCCTTGAAGAAAGCGCAGGTGATAGCCATTTCATTGAAAAGGGACTGAAAATTTTTATATCAGAAAGAATAAATGGTTCACCTGCATTCATTCTGGTGAAGCAAAACTGATCAAATCTTATCCTTTTCTGAGTGAATAACAGAAGCAATAGCAGAATACCCTTCTGTGTCATAGCTCTGTTTGCACAGACACCCATACAATGACAAAATGAAGTAGGCGCCTACGGCCTATTTTTGCATTTAATTTTACTGTTGTACTTTGCACAAATATATCTCTCACCCCACGGATGGCCAGAGCAATCACTAAATCATGCATGTCAGACATCAAATCCAAAAGACAGCAAAAAAAGTCCATGCACCAGCAGAGTTATCATTACAGCTGGGACTTCCTGTTTTAAAATCTTACACCCTTGAAAAGTGACCCTCTGCATTTTCTAGCTCCTAAATAAATAATCAGGAATAGTTTTGCAAGTCGCTTTACTATTCACCGTTACCTTTTCTGTCGTTGTTGCTGGTTTTTTGCTGGGGTTTTTTCCCTACGTGAACATTTCTGGTGTTTCTCATTGGTGCTAAAAATAATTTAACAGGGCTGGCACGTTGTGCTTGTTTTTCTCAGAGCATCACAAATCATACTTACGTTTCAGACTTAGGGTGAGACTTGTCCTGTACTGCACGGCCCAAGACAAGTCACAAGTCTCGGCACCTCAGGGCTCTGTTCTCTTCCGCTTTGGCTGACTGCCACATTCTTTTAATTTTGCTAGCAATAGGCATGTGACACGAAATCGTAGCAATTTTCACATGGACATTTTTTTCAGTGATCTTTCATGCATTCACACTCTTGTGGCATCCTCAACTCTATTTGGCCTCAGAGTGATTTCATTACCACTCTAAACTGGGAGCACCTACCCATCAAATAGTCACTCTACATCCCGATCACCTGCTGACCGCTTATCCGCTGGCCATCTCTACTGCTTCTATTCTAGGAGGTGGTATATGAATCAAATCTTGTATTGCTGCTTTTGGTCTGCTGTAGGTAACTTTTGCCCAGCATAATTTTTTCTAGTGATTTGCTTTCTAACACATGCCAGAACTCTGTCCCTTTTTATGGGTGTATAATGTTTTATTCTGCAGGTGAAATTCAATTTGTTTATTAGTCAGTTTGATAGACACACGGGTTGTAGCCATATTTTTATCCTCCTGGACAGCAATTCTTTAAATATTGAGCTAGTGCACTGTGATCATTGAAAGATACAATAGCAAATCTTGTGGCTAAATACACTGGTCTGGAACTTCTGGTACATTCGTTCATAAGTTTTACAGGTAAAAATTTTTTAAAATTCTACCCAGGCAGCCTGCTAGGCACATATGAACACATCACGTCTTAATCACATTGCTTCTTGCTACCAAATCACTGCTACCCTTTGAGTTAGTCATTCTATAAATCACTTGGCATATAAAAGAGAAGAGTTTAGAAACCTCAGCAGAATAGATTCTGCAGTTGAGATTCATTTGGCATCGACTATCTGCCCTCATTTCCTACCGCTGATGCCCTAAATATTATATAGCAAATAAGAGCATATGAATCTTAATGAAATCAGACTAATATAATAAATACAATGCATTTATACATACCTACGTAATGTATAATGCTACTGTTATTAAAGACCAGCCACAGAAAATTTACATTTTATCATGAGCGAAATAGAATTTGTAAGAACAATAATATTATGTCATTAATATAACATTCTTTTATATTTTATGGTAACATGTTGTATTAACAGGCAAAAGACTACATAAATATCCTATATTTTCTTATATATATTGTACAAATTATTATAAAATAAATGTACCATACAAATATATTGTTTTATTCATATATGATTTGACACATTTCATTTTATCAATATATACGTTGTTAATAGTTATAGCTTTAATGTATTTTATTAATATAATCATTATTGACACATAACGTATTCCTGGGCATATTGATTATTCATGTACTTTATTATGCAATTTATTATTTAAACATGCCTTATTTTGCATGCAAATATATGTGCAATATAGAAGTGGAACCCGAACAACTATTTCTTTTTTTTTTTAATTTATTTAAGGAGAAAAAAAAACATGTAAAGGGTAGAGATAATACAGAATTTTAAAAAAAGATAAACAGTAAGAAATCACTGGTTGATTACATAGTTAGAGGACTAATTACATATTGTCCTCTAAGAGGACAATATGTAATTTATCAACTACTGATTTCTTGGTATTAATATTTTTTAATTCTGTATTATCCCTACCGTTTTTCTGTTTTGTTTTTTTTTTTCTTTTTTCATTAAATAAAAAGAAATAAATAAGCAGATATAACATTGCTATACAATATATTGTATGAGTTATGTATTGTTTTGTGTATTCATTTAGTCAAAATATATCACAAAGCATTTTTACTGTATAGCCTAGCAATGTTTAAGCTATATAGTACATTAATTTATTACTTGCTGTTTATATAATACATTGTATTTCAATGTATACCATGTCTCGTGATTGTTGATACGATTTATGTGCTTGACAGGATTTATGATATTGATACGATTATAGGTATGATTTACACTGTAATTGATGGTTAATATCAATCATGATTAATGTCATAAATAGATTACCAGGGTACAGGCACTTCAGGCATTATGAGCAAAAGAGAGCGCTGGGGAGATGGGCAGGTGACGGGTGGGCAGGGTGATGAATTTATTAAATCTTCTTCAAGTCTGAGGCACTTTCCCTGCTCCACTTTGTTCATTAAGACGGCAGCTGATCGATTCATTCTAATAAGTGTCAGGCCACTCTCTCAACTGCAGCTCCTTAAACCCTAGGGGACCTCAGTGTAAACACCAAGCACACCTCCTCCACTAAGCCACTATTGAAAAGCAAGACAAAGCCGTGCATTTGCAGGAAAATGTCAAACTGCTGTGCAAAACAGGAAAGGACCTCAGGAGGAGGCAACGTGAACGGATCACCCAGCAGCCAGCACGGCTGGAGGCCCTGCCTGGTGAGCTCCCAGATCTCAGGCTCAAACCAGGAGGGATCAAGGCTCATCACATTCTGGGCAGCACGGAGACAGCATCAGACCCCAGTCCCTAAAAAAAGAAAAACGAAAACCCAAGCCCGGAGAAACCAGCGCACACAAGTCTGCAGCTGCTACTTAGCAACTCGCTGTTGTTAACACTCAGACCAACTGTCCCTCTTGAAGCGCCCGGTTCTGATTTCTCTCTCTGGCCTTAACCCTCCGGGCTGTAAAATAGTGATTTTAAAAAGCCTGAGAAACCAGAGCACTTGGCAGTTCTTGGTGCATGGAGGACTTTCAGCAGTGCAGAGCCTGGTGAGCCATGACCCCTGTCCAAATCCTGTCTGCTACTCACTCGGAGCTAGTGGTTTGCAGAAAATAAAGGAATTAAGGCATCAAAAGAGTTGGCATCTTTGATTCTTTTTGTACTCTGCCAACTGTTCCTGCAGTTACTTTATTAGCGGTTTTCTCTTTGCATTCTTTGGTGTCCTCCTGCCAATGAGAACATCCGGACAGGACTCTGACATCTGCTGTGAATGGAGTGAAAAATAAAAACGCACCTCTCATGTCGGGACGGGCAGGGAAAAGCAGGAAACGCATCCTTGACTGTATTAGAAAGGAAAAAGAAGGTCAGCCGTGGATTCCAGCTTTTGCTTTAAGAGGGCCAGGAAAAGGAAAAAGGGAAATAAAAGCCAAAGTAAAGAGAGGGAAAGAAACAAGAAGGGGAACAGCAGGAATACGGGAAAGACGAAGAGTTAAGCCACAGACAAAACCAACCAACCGAAGCCCACACTGAGCCTTTGGAAATGTCAGTGAGAAGGATGCGTTTGGAGGCCTTCTAGTTAAAAATTCTAGTTCAAAATTCAAAGAAGAGAAAAATATACAAAAAAGGACAAATACCCTAGCTCCCTGCAGGGGAAGGAAAAGATAACTCAGGAAGCAGGTTTTCCTCTTGGTTTCTACTCTTACGACAGATGCAGCCAGGAACTGACCCCTGGGTGAATTCGGAGATGATCAGGATACAAATTGCACAAATGGCCAGCCACAAACTCCACAGGAGCTTTGGATGGGACACAACGGTGTCCCTCAGTGGAGGTGACAGCTGTCCGCTGTAGTAAAAAATTATTTTCCCGAATAATTCCTCCAGAAAAGAAAAAAAAAAAAGCATAGTAATCCAGTGGGGACAATAGATCTGAAAATGTGCCTCGATTCCACACCTTCACCGTGGGTATTTTACATGTTCTCTGGCTCAGTAGTCGGGTTTCCAATCCTGTGTATCTGATTATTGGCTTTCTAAGGTCTAGTAAGATGAAATAAATAGGTCTGATACTGGAAAAATAATAAAACAGGTGGAGGATGGGGGAGAAAAAGAAGGCAGCTGAAATGTGTTATGTGCGTTTCCTAATTCCTTGCAATCAGTGTGGTCATCGTATACTGCTATTAATAAAAGTAAAAAAAAAATACATGAATTAAACGGGTATGGCGACACACACGTGTAAGCCCAAATCAACCTCAGACTCGCAGGGATCCTCCTGCCTCAGCCTCCCCAGTGCTGGGATGACAGGCGTGAGCCACCACGCCTGGCTGTCTCCTTCGTGCCTGTGGTTTTTGTCTTGTTTTTCTATCTTGGACACCTAAGCTAGCATCTGTCCTCCAAGTTCACACCAATGTGTCCTCTCTCCTGTTCTGATATTTTATAACATAGCAACTGTACTCTTGCTTTTTTTATCTCAAATTACTTCGTGTCATTTGGGAGATGTTTTCTTACTTGGTAGGAACAAGGTTCCGATGTGGTTTTCTCACGTTGATATTTACAACAATTTCTTTTGCATTCTGATAGAAATGGGAATTTCTCTTCTTCCCGGTGGCTGTCTGCTTTCCTTCTAGTACGCAGTTTTTCTGGATGACAACAGTCATTCCCTCTCCTTCCATGTGGATTCTGGAGAATGTGGATGTGCGATCCTAGGGGGCTTAGATTTGAGGGTGCAATCGCTGGATTGCTACACAGGGGCTTTCCGTGGACACCCTGCTGCCTCACACCGCTGAAGGTTCTGTGACAACATGATTTACCCGTTCGCCGATCCCCTGGCCTTTCCGTGCATCCACAAGTCCATGTTCTTCATAAGGGGAAGGTGCGATTGCCTTTTGCTTTTCATTCCATTTTCTTCACGGTGAGTTAGGTTGAGAACGTACTGATATTTTTCTGGGTGATTTCCACTTCCTCATTTCAATAGGTAGATCTGTCATTTTTCTTGACTGTTTCATCAGGGTCCTAGATAAATTGATCAAAAGTACAACAGCTGCAGAGAGGTAACACAGAGAAGCATAGATAAGCCAGGTAAGTAGAAACGAAATACAGAAAGGAAGCACTAGTCATAGATGGCACATGGGAATGTAGACGAAACAGATAAACTAAAAAAAAGAGCAAAATGCGACACTGATAGCTGATACAAAGAAATATAGAGAGGGTGAATGGAAGTGCAGAAGTATCAATAAATGAAGGAAGGAAACAGACAATACTGTGTCCAGAATCTAATTCCTTAATACTATCAAATCATCAAAATTTAAAAAAAATTAGGATTGGACAAAGAAATAGACAGAGAATAAACATGCGACACCCAGAGTCCTTACCTCATTTCAGACGTGTGTGGGGATATTTTCCAACAGTGAATGATCAGAGAGAGTCTCACAGCTGCAGTATGGAAAGTGCGGGATCTTTCAGATGAAAGGTTTCTGATACAGGATAGCTAGGGTGTTTATCAGCAAGCAGAATCGATATCCTAGAGTTTGTTGTGTGCATCTATTAAGATCCTATACATTTATTTCTCATTCTATTGGGTGGAGAGTTATATTCAGGGTTTGCAAATGTCACCTTACACTAACATTTCTTCAACAAATCTTCCTAAAATAAAATGAATTATTCCTTCGGTACGCCATTGTTTTCCACGTGCTAATATTTTATCTATAAAACCTGCGTGTATGTGTAAATTTATATCGGAAATTGCACATTTGATATTAAGATATTAGGGTAGCACACTCTCTTAATAAATCACCCAAGAATATTTTTTTCTTCAGGCTTCACAAAATTTGTGTTAGTTTTTTCCTAAAAGTGCTGAGTGAATGCATTGTTACACTCAGTGTGTTTGAAGTTTGTTCTATGTACGTTTATGGCATTGTTTCTTTTTTGAGAAGGCGAGGGTACCAGAAATCAAACTCGGGTGGAAGTTTAAAAACACTGACTATTTTAAAAATTAATCAAATGTATTGAGATGCCATTCTTCCATTATAACTTTTTGAAATTTTGTAAAATATCACGTTGGTGTCATCGAAATGTTTGACTAAATTTACCCAAGAATCAAATCACTTTAATATAACTTAAGGTTTATTGATATTACGGTTTCTACTTTATTCATCTTTACAAAGTTTATATTCATCTTTACCGATTGATCTTTACAAAGTTTACGTGTTACATTGCTGTTGACAAGAAAATAATTTTTGACACTGCTGAATTCTTCTGTTATACCCAAGCTCTGTCTTACTTTTAACGTTGTCTACTCTAAAATACAGGTAAGATACTCCTTCTGCTGTGTTTAGATTCAACTTTCCATTTTTTTCTCACATATGTAACTTCTTTTTAGATTTCCTCCTCCATTTTTTACACATGGAGTAGCATCTTAATATTTTGAATAAATTTCGTTTGGGTTCACATTTACTGTGATATGGCTTGTGTATCGTCACTAATTAGGGTTCACGTTTATTTAATGTCCTGTGTTTTTACTATGATAGAGTTCAAACTTTACTTTTTTCTGATTTGCATCATGATTTCTTCTTTGACTAAGAAGTTAGACAGAAATGTGCTATGTTTTCAAATAATTCTGTATTGTATTACATCTGTCTTTATTAGCTTTTAGTTTACCAGTGCCTGTTGGAGAACCGTCTCTGTACAATTCAGCACATCGAGAATTGCTCAGGTTTGAAGTAAGTTCCAGCCTGTATTTTGCAATGAGGTAGAAGTCCAAGAAACTCTTTTTTAAAAGATCAATTCTTCACACTTTCACGTCAATTTGATTAACTTTAAAAAACCATGCTGCTGAAACTGCCTTTCTCATTACTGGGACTATTTTTGTCTGAATTTCTGTCAGTCTTTAACATTTTCTTGCCTGGAAAGAAAATGTTAAAGATTGACAGAAAAGGAAAAAAAAATAAGCAGAAAAATAAAAAAAGATAAAGATAATGTAACATGAAAGATGATGTAATATAATGAGTTTACTTCAATAATCAGTAATTATATTAACTACCCTAGGTGTCAGTGGTCTACATGTAAATATTTCAGATTAGATGACAAAATATTTTCTGTTATATGTTGGCCACTATACAAATGTCTGAAATGTGTCTTTTTTATATTTTTCTGCTTATTTTTTTCCTTTGGTTTTTTTTGAGACAAGGTCTCACTAAGCAGTTCTAGTTCTTTTTCTGATTTTGATCAATAACTTTGATTTTTTAAGTACTACTATCAGTGCTTTTTTAAAAAACCATACATTAGCTTGCTACATAGAATTTTGAACATTTTAATTAGATGTTCTTGTGATTAACATTTGCCTTTGGTTAGTTTTGGGGTAAATATTAATTATTAATTTCTCTCATCTTCCTGAACTTGCATAGATTTAGAACATTTCATCTTGATGCTTTCCAATTTACATTACACCATCAATTTCACTCCTATAAAATGCACCCTCTGCACCCGTGAGCCACATTGAACTCCCCCTCTTTAAGCCTGTGTTCTTGTCCCTGGCTCCTCCCTTCTGTCTCTGCTTCCCAGCCACGGTGGTGTGAGCATCTTTCCTCCCCCACACCCGTCCACCATGATGCTCCTGCCTTGGAGCAGCCGACCATGGACTGCACCCTCTGCACCCGTGAGCCACAGTAAACTTCCTCTCTTTAAGCCTGTGTTCTTGTCCCCAGCTCCTCCCTCCTCTCTCTGCTTCCTGGTCACCATAATGTAAGCATCTTTCCTCCTCCATGATGCTCTTGCCTTGGAACCTGCCCAATCATACAGCAGAATAAACTTTCAGGCAAAATACATATTTATTTTTTGAGCTTGTGAATATCAAGCATTTTGTCACAGTGATGAGAATGTAACTAAGACACCTGACATGATACTTTCAAGGTTTATCCAAGTTGTAAATTGGACCAGATATTTTACCCATGGGTACCTGATTCCTAGTTCAGTACCTAGTTAAGAGTTCTTTTTGTTTAGTAACAGTTCACTTGTTTGGTATTTAGGTTGTTTCAACTTTGTGCCTCTCAGGAATAATGTTTCTACAAAAAATGTGGGCATTAATTATTGAACAGAAAATTGGATTGTTCCTGGTATGTAATATTAAACCACACGGAAACTATATGTATGAAAAATTTTTATTTGAAGACTAGAAATACTTTATGCTGTTCTCCAAGTAGAATTGTGCAGTCTGTCTCTCCTTACAAAAACATAGATTTATGTTTTTCAAGTTCCTCTAAGACATACATACATATGTGTGTATACAAATATCCTGAAAAATATTTTCATATAAATATGATAACATTGCTTTGATGAATGTTATTTTCATTACAGTAAAATCTCGCTTTCTGAACATAATCCATTCCAGGAATATGCTTTTCATCTAAAGCTCTTATGTAGCAATAAAAATTTCTACATACGAAAAGACAGAAACTCAGACGATTTATTCCACAGCCCAAAATTGTTCATTAAAAAATGATTACAATACTGTACTAAAGTACAAAATAATAAATAAATTAAAAATTTTTATTTTTTATTTTATTTTATTTTATACTGGCTGGGTGGAATCTTTTTTTCCCATGCATCTTTGACAGACAACCTCTCCAATGATACTTACTTCTGCCTCCTGTGGATGCTTCTGCGGAGATGTGACATCGTCTTGTCGTGAAGCAGATGTATCACCCTCACTGAGACAGACAGATTTGCATCCTGCATCGCTGAAAATTTCTGCACAGTTCTCCATGTTTTATACATCTCTCTAACCTCGTTTGAAGTGAGGGTTTCCTTCAGCTTTTTCTCCTCCTCCTCCTCCGAGGACAAAAATCTCCTCTATAACCTCTTGTTATTGGGAGTGGGTCACACACCATCCTGCAGCAAGGGAGACAGAGAGAGAGAGAGAAAAGTTGATGTGTGACACTTAGCATCATGTGCTACTTGCATTGCAGACTTGTCTTCTTTATCAAGTTAGAAATTTCCTGGAAATCTTTGCTTGCTATGTGGAACACTCACAGGACAAGTTACTGTACAGTTAAGCAAAGTTTGACTGCAATTGCACTTAGGCTTATGATTTTCCCCTGCATTCCTTTTCTCCAAATCACCGATTCAAATTTTTAAAAAATTGTTAGCTGGCCGTGATGAGGCACACCTGCAATCCCAGGGCACTGGAAGGCTGAGGCAGGAAGATGGCAAGTTTGGGCCTTTTATATAGAGACCCTGTACCAATAAAAACAAAACCAAAAAAAGTACTAGTATTGTAACTCACTCTTAAGGCCCTGAGTTTGAATCCCACTATCCCAAAATAAATACATTTTTCTAAGGTGAGGGTTTCATATTATGTAAAAACTTGCTAAATGTTCCAAGACTTGCCACTTAACTCTTGTGGAAAAGTGTTAATCAGTAATGAATATGGCATGGTTTTTATTTGCACACATTAGGCTAAATTTCCTCAATTAACACCCCCAGGAACTGCTGAAATCGGTAGCCAAAAGATGGGAAGTAGATTCCAAGAAACGCACACACAGAACGCTGAAAAATATACCAAACCCTCGTACACATCTCTAAGTATCAGTGTGTTGGCTTCTTAACTATTTTATTTGGCGATGCTTTGCTTTACTAAACAAAAAGTAAGCCAGGCATTGTGGCGCACTCCAGTAATCCCAGCACTCGGGAGGCAGAGGCAGGAGGATCGTTGAGACTTGGAGACCAGTCTGGGTTACAAAGTGAGCTCAAGTCCAGCCTGAACTGCATAGTAAGACTCTGTCTCAAAAAGACAAAAAAAAAAAAAAGACATCTCAGTAATTAAACAACAAGATGCACAAGTGGCCCTTTCTCAACCATAATAATCATTATCATCATTAAATATAAATAATTGGATACAAAAAATAGGAACAGCCACAGTGATCCCTGAAATGACTTAGCTCCATCTTCAACACAGGCCTGTTACCTACTCATTACCATGCGGTTACCAATTTCTAAACACCCACATAGTAAAAGTGAAACAAAAACATAATAAAGCTGATACCAAACCTCCTTTTGTCTTCTCTTTGTCTTAGGAAGGACAATGTGACCTCGTGACCCAAGCTTCAGGCTCTTTTTTTTTCTCTTAATTTTGAAATGAAAAAAGAATAAAAATGATCATGTGGAATTTGAAAACAAAACAATAGATCAAAATAATAGTGTGTTGCATGTGGTTGGCATCGAAGTAATTGCTCAGATTACAAGACACAGGCATGAAAAGAAATCAGTTAATGAAAGCACAAACCATTCTTCCTGATGAACTACAGAGATTAGTAGTATAATTATCTAGCTTGGGTTTATAGATATAAAACTTTTTCTTTTCTCTTTTTTTTCTCTTTCATCTCAGTTGTTCTTTCTTCTTGAGCAATTTCTTCCCCTTACACTTTCACAGTATCTACTGTCCATTTTGGATCTTATTTACACTTTCAGTTTTTCTTCCAGGTCTCTCTAAAACAACGACAAAGGCTGAGAAACGGGCTGGGTATTTAAAGAATCTTCTACAGTTTCAGTTGGGCAGAACGCACCATACCGCTAAATTCTCCATCTGACAGACATCCAAGTGCACCAGCTTTGACCATGCAAGAGGGGAAAAGCTAAGATCTTGAACTGCTCGCACTCAGAAAGATTTGATAGACTTAAGCGTGGACAGAAGTCTCTGGTCAGCTCTTCCCAGGATAGGGACAATGGATGGAGTTGGAGACCAGGAGGTTAAGATGGTCAGGGAAGTAACCCTTGTTCCTACGGACATGTGCTGCTTCTTTTCACTAGTATGAAGGACGTAAAATCATAAAACAGAGATGAGGTGAAAGTAGAAAGAACACCATGATTAAAGGGAAAGGAAAAGAGGGAAGGATTAAAAAAGAAAACCGTGACATGGGATGGATGTGATTAAAGATCAGAGTACATGATATGCACGTAGGAATATTCCACAGTGCAACTGAGTAGCAAGTGGTGACTCGTGCTGTTTCCTACCGAGAAAGATCTCAAGGTCTCGCGTGTACTGCAGGTAAAAATAAGCATTTAGATCCACCCTACCCGGGTCGCCGTGATGCACAATGACAATCACTCAGGTTACTTAAAGCATGGATTCCCTCTTGTAATCTCTGCTTTTTGTTTCTAGCACCCCTGCATGGAAGGGAATGGGCAACCAAATGCAGAGAATCTGGAAGAAGACACAACCTGATTAAAAAATCAACAAGTATCAGCTTCACTATTTGAGTTCCTAAAACCAAATGAGCCGGATCAAGACCCACTGAAAAGTCTTTCTTTGGATAAGAAGTCTGCTTGATGGGATTTGCTAGGACTTGATGGTTTGCTGTGGCCTAAATATGATCAGAAATGGATGATGGCCCCCTTCTGCCGTTTCGTGACAAGACCGAGATAAACAAATGAAGAGGAAGAAAAAGGAAAGGATTACGGCAGCATATCTTCGATTGTTCGATTCTATACCAGTCAGCTTCCTTGTCCTTCAAATGCAACGCTTGGCCCCAAGAAATTAGAAAAAGGAGAGGTGTGTTTGGCTTATGGTTGCAGGGAGGTCACTCCATGGTTGGTTGGCTCCAAGGTAGGAACATAAGGCGGGAGGGTTTGGTGGTAGAAAGCTGCTCAATTCAGGCACCCAGGAATTAAGAAAGAGAGGAGGAGCCAGAGATAAGAACTTATACTTCTGGGTCGGTGGACTTAATACTTCCAGGTCACACCTTGATGAATCACTTCCTCCAACCAGATGCTACCCCTTAATAGCACATTTGGCTTCTGAACTTCTGCCTGAGTCTATTGATGAGCATAGTACCACCAGGGACCAATCACCTTCTCAAACCACCCCCTCTCGTTATCTGAGACTTCTTGGGTCATTTCCGATTGAAATCACAGCAACGTCCAATTGGGTTGACCAGTAGTTCCATTGATCCCACCCTTCTCAGTGCTACAATTCATGTGGACATAGTGGCTTTCACACGGTTGCTACAAACACAACAGTAATTGGCAGATGTACAAAAATAACACATACTACAAAGCATATCATGCTATCTATTCGAGAAATGCTATCAAACATGATATTTCTGTCATCTTCTGCATATCATTTCTTCATTTTGCATCTCTGGGAAGAGATCTGACTGCCATAAACACTGTTGAGTTCCCCCAGGAAACACCGTTAACCCACTGGGAAACTGTACTGGGAAGCCTTCTAGGGTGTTACTGTTTCTAAGGACTAGGTGAATATTAGTTCTTTATGAGCCAGCGTCACCAACAAACAAGATAGCTATGATTATTACCATCGATATGCAAAGCTTGAGTCCTGGGATTCACACCATTGACTTTTTGCACGGACTCTCTTTCTGTTTCTGTTCCTCTACTGGTACATATGGAGGATTCACATGCAGTGGTCAACTTGTAATGCCCAGCTGAAGTCAATCAGTGTGGCCCTGGGTGTGGAGGGCCCACCTGCGGATTGTTGCCAACAACATAAAACAGGACCTGGATGGGAAGAGGTTGCTCTGGTCCTTTCTTTGAGCATCGCTTCCTGGTTCCAGTGCAGAACCTTCAGCCTGCTGGCACAGACACTTCGCCCCGCTGGCATGGACTGTCTAGCTTCTGTCACTGACCACTGGGTCTTCCCTGTGCAGATCCTTGATACAGACTTGCATGGGTCATTGGCGTGGGCTCTGGGCCTCCAGCTGGACTCATGGAGGGCATTGTCATGGTTTCTAGATCTTCAGCTGGACTCATGCAGGACATTGCTGTGAGATCCAGGCCCTCAGCTCGATTCTTTGGGTCTCTAGCGTGGACGAATTTTGTGAGCTCTTTTTTATTTGATTCTTTAGCTGACTGCTATAAAATAATGCTATAAATTGACCTGAATTAAAACCTTTCCCTCATAAGGCCTGGCGACAACAGCATGGTTTGGAAACCCCGTGAGTTAATCCCTGCACACACGGTGGACACACTCAGGCCCACTGCTGTGGACCACAGTGAGACTTTTCTCCTAAGTTCATCCTCTGTTTACATTTGGCAGTGACAACTCCCAGTATTTTCTAAATACTGAGTTAATTTCCCTAGCATCATTTACTTCAGAAATCATCACTGTTAATTCATCTATATGAATCTATTGATGTTTTTTGGCTCTTACATACAAAAGGGTCACTACAAAATCACTCTTTCTCTGTCTCTGTGTCTCTGTGTCTCTCTCTAACACACACTCTCTCTCTGTCTCTATGTCTCACTCTGTCTCTGTGTCTCTGTCTCTCTCTAACACACACTCTCTCTGTCTCTATGTCTCTGTCTCTCTGTCTCTATGTCTCTCTGTCTCCATCCTCTGAAGGTAAATTTTAGTGCTACATGTAATATATTAAATACCTAATAACTTATGGTGTTTTTTTTTTTCCTGTTAGAATAGCTATTACCTACTTCCACACACTCACTGTTCATAAAACATCGCACAAACAAACACAAAATAGCATAGTTCATTTTAACCATCCTCTTGACATATGTGAAAAACTATACAGATAAGTAAAACACATTTCTGGGTGGATCTGGGAAGTTTCTCGGGTTGTGACACTGCAGATGATGTCTGGTCTGTGGTCTCTTTTTCCTCCAGCACTGTTCCTCTGTTTGGCTTCCTGAATGCTATGAAGTGAGCACTGTTCCTCCACCCCACACTCGCTCCCTGCATTTTGTTCCTGTCGTCCTGAAGCCAGCCAACCATGGACTGAACAGCCTGGAACCATGAGCCAAAGAAACCTGTCTTCATCTGTAAATTGTGGGCGTCAGCTTTTGTGATCCCAACAATGAAAAGCTGATTTAAATATACATAAGCATGACTGGGAATATATTTGAACATTGCTAGCTTTGATATCTGATAATCTCCCCCCAAAACTTAGGTGCGTAGAGATGAGACTACAGGGAGCTGCTAAGATCCCAAGGGTGTGATTCTCATGGGTGGATTTTTCTACTGCTGAGTTTATAGCTAAATGTGATTTGAGAGGTGACACCTGCTCACAAGATGGGGGTCACTGAGGGTGAACCCTAGAAGGGTCTATCTCTTCCCTTCCTTCCTTGATCTCCTTCTACTTCCTGCCTGTCAGTCCATGGACTGTTTCTCCTCTTCTGCGCCACCACGCCTTGGAACCAGCCACCTATGGATCGAAACTTTACAAAGCATGAGCCAAACTAAACCTCTATCCCTGAGAGTTGTGGGTGTCAGTTACCTGTCCAATCAACAAGACAGTAACTAAGATAGTCTTTTTGAAAACCGGACATGAATGTGGTGGGAAAACCCATTCTTCCTATCATGTGCAAAGATGACATGAGCAAATGCAGGCTGCTCCTTTATTTGTGTGTGCTGGATTTGCTCCTTTTCTTTAAGAAGTTGTTACAGCTTCAACCCAAGCTCTCCTTTTAAAATGACACCTGATTGTAGATATTTATGGGTACCTGTGAGATTTTGATGTATGTATCCAATGTATAATGAGAGATCATGGTACTTTTCAAATCCACTGTCTCCGATACGTATTGTTGGTGTCAGTTTGGGGCATTTGTAATTCTGTCTTCTACCTGTCTTAAACTATGCCATGAATCGTAAACCACAGCCACCCTTGTGCAGAACGCTAGAATCCAGTCGTCCTAACTCTGCTTACCTGCTTGTTAACCAACCTGAATCTACCTCCCTCCCTTCCTTCCTACCATCTCCAGCTTCTGATGTGACCTTCTTTTTGAAAAAAAACTTACTTTCAAGACACTTGCTTTCTCATCCTGATGCTTGATCACTCATTCTCAGCATCTACAAATACCTTTGAACCTACCACGTTAATTGTGTCACATTGACTTTGATCATTCAGGTCTTTAATCATCCTCTCTTCAGTAGTTTAAGTAGAAACCATCTCTTTCAAAATTCCTGTCCTTTTTGGAGTCCCATTCGAATCAGCGTGAGCTGGTTACAAAAGAAAAGAGAGAGCTTAAAAGAGAGATATGTGTTTGTCCTAATTCTGGAAAACAACACATACATATTTTGTTTCTGTGAAGAATGTTCTTCTTGGTTTTCTCTGTCCTCGCACTGGGTTTAGGAAAGATCTCTGATTTTTCATCATCTTTTTAGGGGAACTCTGAGAGTCCTCCCTAGTGATTTCCTCTTACCCTAATCATCTCCTGAAAATCACGTCCAAATACAGGCATTTTAGAACTTCAAAAATAGGAGTATCAGGAACACACCAGCATGCCACCAATAATAAATACCCATGACCTAGAGTTCCAAGAAAATTTTACTATTTGCTACTCCATTTGCTTCTGATTTCATTGGTAACCACTCGGCTTGACTTGGCGTAAGCAAAAATAGTCATTTTATTTCGTGAAATCTTTGGTGATACCTGATTGCTAAAACATATTTCCTTTTCAAGGCATGGTTCATATTAGGAACGGTAGACAGAAATCCAAACTGGTTTTATGGGAGTGCATAAAGCATTCATATACATCGAAAATGTAGCGGAGAAAAGTTTGAAAATGCAGTATTGGAGGAGGGAGAGAGTGAAATAAGTCAGGAACCACCAAGCTGAGATCTCCATCATGGACATTCTCATGGCAGGGCATGCAGGCACTAGCTGCTTTTAGCAGGTTCACCTAAGTTCTGTTTGTATCTCATCACATCGCAACGTCTGGAAGACAATTTCACATTACTATTTACGAATCACCTATCTCATCTGTGCAAGTACTGTAACCAATACAGGTGTTACGTTAAAGTCGGATGTATTAGTAGAGTAAAATTTGATTTTTTTTCTGTGCACCAAGAAGAATCTCATTTCACTGGAAGTGTTTCTTCCCTGAGATCCTGGGAGTCTCATTAACGCCTGACCTGCTACGGTTTGGCTGCGTGTTACCAGGCCCTGATGGTAAAACACCCCGATTCTGACATCCAATCAGGGCGATGCTACACTGTGGTCACCTCCGATTTCATTTAGTGCCCTAACTGGTGTTGTAGCTAAGTGCTGGTAGTATTTACATTGATGAACTTTACTCTTTTTCCATGCTAATGCTGGGTAGACTTTCCTCATCCCTCAGAAAGTGAGCAGCAGAATTTCTTTGCGTTCTCTCTGTCTTCCTCCCGTCATTTGACCTCCCTTTCTTCTTCCTTTTCTTTTCTATACATCTCTCCATTTTCCTTTCTTTTTTTTTTTTTTTTTTTTTTTGAGTGACAAAACCTTCCCTTGCTGCTTTGTTCTCCAATAAGTATTTTTACGCCTGTTTTCCTCCACAAGCCAGTGTAGCTGTGCGTATAAACTCATGACAGCCTTCCGGCTGGAGGAAACATTGTACCCTTCACATTTTGGTTCTTAATTTCCCATCGGTTGCGTACAGAACTTAGGTGAACCTAGAGTCTTCTTAGTGCACAGAAACATCAAATTTTACTCAACTAAGACGTCTGACTCTAACCTAGTGCCAGGATTGGTTACGGTGTTTGCACCGATGAAATACGTGACGTGTAAATGGTGATGTGAAGAGCTCACGGTACTGTCTTCCAGACTTTGCAATGTGGCGAAATGCAAACAGCACTGAGGTGACCCTTCTGCAATGACTCATCGCAGAAGGAGGGACAGTCTATCCTCTCTCCCGCTCTCGGTGTCTGTACACATGATACACTGAGCGCAGCCGCCTCCCCTGGGTAGCTGAATGCAAGTTACACTCCATCGCTTATCGGGCATTGCATGGCTGCTGGGTCGACTCTGCCAGGCTGCCCCTACGTCTGCAGACGCCGACTCACAAGAGCATCATTTACTGAGGAAGGAAGCTGTGGGTGGTCCTCGGACATCACCATGGCATCTCGCCTTCAACGCAACCAAGATGAAAATGATCCTGATACATATTTCCATCAGCTGGCTATGACAGGGCAGGTCGACCATCCCAGCCCTCTGGGAGGCTGAGGCAGGAGGATCCCAAATTTCAGCACAGGCTGGGCATCTTAGTGACTTTTTATTTTATCTCAAAATAAAGATAAACATATTAAGAAGAATTTTAAAAAGAGACAAGAAGTGGAAAGAGCTGGAGGAGCAGGAGGGGAAGAAGAGGTAGAAAAAACAGGGGAGGACCAGCTTCAGGGCAAAGGCCCTGGATGTAATCTCCAGTATCTCAAAAATAAAAATCTTACCCCATGCATATTATAGACGAAGATGAGAGTACACACCTCTCTTCCCTTAACCGGCATGAGAATATTTCCTTTCGCATTCACTGGAGATAAGAAGAATATAAAGCCGAAATGCATTTACTAGATTTACAGATCCAAAATCTTATTTCTCATCTACACCCATAAATCTCAGGCTAATCTCTCATTCTCTGCACCTGGAGCTTCAGGAACAAAACTCTCCGGGTCCCATGCCCTCCTTTGTGAGCCTCGTTCCAACTCCTCGTGTGCTGCTTCAAGTATTTCTGGAATTTTAGAACACCTAGCATAAAATTCGCCATAATTCAGAACAGCAATGCACGTATCCAGTATGCCATGTGGCGATTTCAGACCTACACTGCCAACACCAGTGATGATACGGACAAGGAAATCATCAGAAAAAGTATAGTGTAGTTGGAATAAATCAGACTCGATCAGTGTCGTTTTGTGCGATAGACACTTCTACAACGTTTCGTTCAACGACACTGTGTGGATTCTTCGGTAACTAAAGATGGAATTCTCACCAAGGCCGAACACATTCCCAATCGGTAGAACATAAGCTCCCAATCTTAAAAAAGACGTCATATAAAATCATGTTCTCAGCCTGGAATGTAATTAAACCAGAAATCAATAAGCAGAATGATAGATGGAGAATCTTAAGATTACTGTAAATAAGACAATGTATTCCTGAATACCTTATGCACCAAAGAAAAATGCTGGTGGAGTTTTTTACTAAAAAATATTTGAACTCAAAGAAAGCAAAAAGGACTTGAAATATAAAGTACAACAAAAACAGAATTTTAAAGATATATATATATTGATATATATATATTATACATATATATATTCTTAAAATCATAAATATATATATGATCTATATATATGATATATATGATATATATTATATATATGTGATCTAAAATCAATAACTTAAACTTCTTATATATAAAGTTTATATAAAGATATATATATATCTTTAAAATATATCTTTAAAACTTCTTATACATAAGTTTATAAATATATAAAGATATATATATCTTTAAAATCATATACATCATATATATGATATATATATGTGATCTAAAATCAATAACTTAAACTTCTCCTAAGGAAAGTGCAAAAAGGAAACATGTTTAAATCCAAAGCACAGCACAGAAATGCATTCCTATAACTTAGAGCAGAGAACAATACATTTAAAAAGCTTGTAGCCACAGAGAAAATCAAGGAACCTTCACCGTCTTTAAAAATAGGCAGGTTCTAAGCTCTCCTGTACAGGTATACAATGCCTTCCGCTGCCTGTGGTCACCACGCATCTGTAGATGGAACAATAATTTTAATTATAATAAATAAATACATAAGTAAATGGTAAATAAAATTGGGGACGTTGTGCCTATGCTAACCAACAGGGAAATAAAAAAGAAAAAAAAAAAGGCACCATTTGCTAAGGTCAAGAACCGGGGAAGGATCATGACCCATGACCTCACGCCCATCAATCTATAACCGGTTTATACTGTGACTAATACCCTGCACGTAAGTGTCAGAAAAAATAGATGCGTAGGATGAGCTCTCTGTAAGACACTAACTATTGAAACTCACTGAAACGTGAGCGGATAGTTTGCGTCAGTGCATGAGCGGAATATTAAACCAGCTGAATGATGAAGGACTTTTCTCCCAAACACACCAGGCACCCATGATGGCACTGAAGAAATCTAGCAAAACTTTAAGCAATGAATCAGGAGGATTTTTGTAGGGCTGATGTACTGCAGTCCCACTGCCTGGTCTCCTTTGCCCATAGAAACTTCCCATCCCCCACCGCCCGAGCTGGAACCTGAGGTCAGCACCGGCTCCTCCTGGGTCCCACGTGCTCGTGCCTCCGGAAAGTCTGCATCTTCCTGTCCTCCTCTCAGCAGGACCCGGTCCTGTGGGGTCGGGCCCACCCTGGGGACCTCTGTTAGCCTAAATCGTCTCTGTAAAGGGACCGTGTTGAGGGCCGAGGTCCAGAATGTGTCCAGCGAGCTCGTGTGTTCACAGATGGGTTCGGGAAGGCCATGGGGCTGTAGCACCCTTAGACGCGTCCATCAATCTGTCAGTCTGTCAGTGACTTCCTGGCTGAGGGTGCTGTGACAAGGCAGGCTCTGCTGGGAGCTGGGCCACAGTTTAGGCCACAAAAACAATGACATCGTTCTAGAAATCCTGCCCAGAATAGGAGGAGTATTCGGTATCTTTTCTAAACCACCTGCCTACTAATCTGTCTCTCTGTCTGTCTGTCTGTCTGTCTGTCTGTCTGTCTGTCTGTCTGTCTAGCTAGTCAGCTACCACCTATATTTAGCTACCTATTTATCTACTTACCTAGCTACTTCTCATATATCAACCTCACATAAAGATTTATCTATTTACCTACATGTTATCTATCATCCATCGATATATATGCATCTACCTATACATGTATGTATGAATGCGTATGTCTATCATCTGTCTCTCTGTGTTTATCCATATGTTTATCTACATAGCTATATGTCTTTCATCTACTATCCCTCACTTGTACATTTATCTATTTACATAGCATGCATTTATAACTACGTACATATCCACCTATCCACCCATCCAACCACCCATCCACCCATCCACCCATCGATGCATATACCCATGAATTCATCCACCCACCCACACATCTATCCACCCACCCATCCATCCATCTACCAATTCATCCACCCACCCATCCATCCACCCACCCACCCATCCATCCATCCATCCACCAACCCACCTACCCATCCACCCACCCATCCACCCAAACATCCACTCATCCACCCACCCTTACACTCATCCACCCACCTATCTATA
>PVLA01013174.1:0-38637 GCA_004027455.1 Hydrochoerus hydrochaeris
ATGATTTCAACATAGAGCAGTATTGTCAGTCTAATTAATATAACATTTTTCAAATTTTATTATTTATTTTATTTTATGATTCATTTATAAATTTACCTTTCATAAACCTTATAACTATTTGTGTATGTTCTTTTATATATAAGGTGGAAAATGCATTTTAATTTAATAGAAAATAAGATCATGTTATAGTTGATACATTGTGTCAACTTGAGACCTTTAGAAATTAAACTGAGAGACTGAGCAGAGAGCCAGAGTTGTTATTTTGTAAATATCCTCATCATGAGGAAAGGAGGGCAAGGAGATTTTGTGAGTGCTCCGCACACCCTGGAAAGAGGGGTGGGGTGGCCCGTGTACAATATAAACCAAGAGAAGAGGCTTATTTCCTCCTTTTTTCTGGCTCCTTTTTCTCTGGCTGCTGTCTTGAAGTGTTGTCTCAGTGCCATGCCACTGTGTCTTGGAGTCAGTTGATTATGGACTGAAACCTCCACAACAGTGAGCTAAATAAACCTTTCCTTCCTTCATTTTGGGTGTCGAGTGTTTTGTTACAGCTGCAAGAGAAAAGTAACCAAGACAGATCATTAGATGGGCTATTGAAGGAAATAAGAAAAAAAGACAAGAAAGGTTTGTTAATACTAAATCCATTTTTAGAAACTTTAAAGAAATATAGAAGACAGATATCAGAATGATTTTTAAGTGTCTATAAAAAATAGTTATGTGGAATGCATATTTACATGATTGTTTTAAATAGCCATTTTGTCTTTTAAGAAAGATACTTCTTATTTATAACCATCTCTATTTCACCTACCATGATGGAAGCAGAACTGCTGTCTAAATTCTAAAGGCTGAAGAAAATAACAAGCATTGCTTTTGGTTTGAATTTTCTAATGCTATTTAATTATAAAAAATGCCTAGGTACAAATTCTCCTTATGACTATCTTAACACAGCATGTGAGGAGAGAAACTGCACAGACTATTTATTTATTTTGAAGAAAATATAACCAAATGAGACAAAACAAAATGGAGTCAGTCAAAACAAAAGAATGGACATAGTACATGACTTAAAAACAAAATACAAGGTGAACAACAGTGTTTACCATAATGTCTCTTGTTATCTTCAATAGAATTGCCTATATCATCAGGCATAATAAAATTGAACAAAACCAATAAAAACAAAACATTGGAGACATCGTAAGACTTCAAAAGAAGATAATAGTCAAACCAGAATGGGTATTGTAGTGAATCTTATTGTCATAAAAGTAGTTGCCTATATCATCAGACTTGATACTATAAAACAAAATGGATTCTAATAAAATCAGTCAAAACAGACAGTGAAAGCAATATAGGGCATCAAATTAAGTTAATAGGAAATCTAAAATGGTTACCATAATATATACTGCTATGTTGGAATAGCTGCCCATGCCATCAAATCTAGTAGAAGTAGATAAACTGGCACAGAATAAAATCAAACTAAACAGAGTGATGAAAACAATATGGGCTTCAAATTATGATACAAGATTAACAATGTCCTCTGCCTTCCCTTAAGACAATTCCTCTGCTTTCACTTTCACAGGGTGCATTGTACATTTTGTATCCCATTACTTCCTTTAGTTTTTAGATTAGGGAGGCAACCTGCTATTTACCTAAGTGGTTCTGAAACTTTTTACCCCTGAGCATGATCTCAAGTTGTATCCATTTACATACAAGAGCCTCAAGGTTTTCCTTCTTTATAAGCTGAGTAGTTCTCCATTGTATAAAAGTGTCATGTCTTTCCAATCAATCTGCAGCTGATGGGTAAGCTACCCCCACTTTTTTCTGGTTCTCTGTAACATAGAGCATTGTTTTCTCATCTTTGACTTTCTGCCTATAAACCCTCTTTCAGGTTAATTATATTTCTTATATAGAACATATTGATGGATCCTATCTCCTGATCTACTCTGCCTGTGTTTCTTTTTATTGGTTTATCGAAGCCATCTATGTTAGCAATTATAGCCAACCTTCTCTGCCTCATCTCTGCCATGATATTTTTCTGCTGTTGGTTGTCTACTTTTCCCTTCCATTCCACTGTCTGCCCCAGTCGGGGAACCCCCTCTGCCACTGTTCTTCTCTCTCTTTCTCTGGAATATCCTTCAGTATTTTTTGTAGGGTTGAATTGGTGGTCATGAAATCCCCCAGTTCCTCTTTGTCATGGAAGCATCTTGTTTCTCCATTAATTTTGAGAGATAGTTTTGCAGGATACATTAATCTGGGTTGGAGGTTATTTTCTTTCAGGACTTGGAATCCTTTACCCCAAGCTCTTCTTGATTTGATGGTTTGCACTGAGAAGTCTGTCATGATTCTGATGGGTTTTCTTTTATAGGTGATTCATTACTTTTCTCTGATAGCTTTTAATATTGTCTTCTTGTGTTGAATTTCTGAGATCTTGATTATTATAAATGTGGGTGTAGATCTATTTTAGTTATAGCTGGCTGGAGTTCTGTATGCCTCATTTATCTGAATATCATTTCCTTTTCCTATGCTTGGGAAATTTTCTTTAATTATTTCTGTAAAGAGCCTTTTAATGTCATTTGTGTTTACTCTGCTTCTTTACTCATATTTTTTATTCTTGAATTATAGATCCTCTTGTCATCTTCTAGCCTTTGTATTGTTACTTCCTGGCTCCTTGTTATTTTTAAGAGCTCCTTCCTTTCACAATCACTTGTTGCTAACCTGTCTTCAAGGTTTGACAGTCTATTTTTAGTTTCTTTCAAGCAGTTTTGCCAGCTTTCAATGGAGTTTTTAATTTCCTGGTAATCTCTTTGAATCTGTTTCATGTATTCTAAATTTTTTTTTATATCCTTCATTTAAGGTTTCCCTCCTTTTTCTGTGCTCCTCCATTCTTCCATCTGTGTCTTCTTTAGAAGTACTTAGGAATTCTTTTATTATGTTTCTTATATCTTCCTTTACTTATAATAGTAATTCTGTTTTAAGTTCTTTTATAGCTTCATGAAGTTGTTTCTTTATGTCAGTTGCTGTTCCTTCAGAAACTGCAAGTGTGCGACTCCTGATTTCTTCTGTGTTTACATTTCCTGGACCAGTACTGCTTGGGTTGGAGGCCAGAGACTGTCTTTTGCTTCTTCCTCTTGTCATGTTCCTAGGTTCTTCCAGACAAGTGGGTAGTGGGGTCCCTGGCACTTCTGCCAGCCAATGAAGTTCTCTGGTCCAATACTCCTCTCTGCCACCACAGAGAGGAGCCACCCGCTGAGGGCTTTGGGCTTGCCAGACACCAGCTTCACTGTGACTGTGCATCTCCAGATTCCAGTGGTGCCTCTTGCACAGTGGGACCAGCTCCAGTGAAAGCATTACTTGCTACTGCCTTCTGTTTAACTTTTTCTTTTCTTTTCTTTTTATATTCTCTCTGTGGGCTTTGATTCTCACTTTAGTTTCTTTTGGGGTCAAGGGGACCCATTTCTTTCCTTCTGGTCTTCTCCAGAGTGCTATATTCCAGCATCTGGACTGTTTCTCTCAGATTGTTTACTCTTCGGCTTACTGTTCCACCATCTTCCCATACCCCCGTATACAGATTTTATTAGAAGATATTTTTCCTTGTTTTGTTTTTATTTTTAAAAGTTATATTTTACTTTTGATTTGCCAAAAGAACCGTTTGTTTGTATTTATGGAGTACAATATAAAGTTATGCATGCATGCATATATGTGGAATTCTTAACTCACATAGAATCTGTTAGTCCCTGCTACCAAATATATTCATAACTTGACACACATTACATCTTTATAGTAAGAAATATTAAAACTTACTCTTAGCTATTAATATTGTATTGGCCAGGTTTTATTGGTACAATAACTAACACCCACTGCTTAAAAGAGGAGAGGATTAATTTGTCTCACATTTTCAGAAGGTTCAATCGCAGGATCAAAGATGGAAATATGTGTAGATTTCTATGTAAATTAAAAAAAATTAAAGAAGTGCAGATAGTTGGCGCTTGTCATTTTTAAAATATTGGTATAATAATGAGATGTGAATTATTGGTTTCAATTTTTTTAGCATTTTCGGCTTGACAATGGGAACTATAGTGAATCAAATAGAATTTTAATAAACATGTAAAATATTGTCTTTTGATCACAATTATTGCAGACCTCTTATAAAGTCAGACCCTATTTAAAGTTGTTGCTCAGTATTTAATTTTTGTCAGAGGCCTGACTACAGACTTCAGTTCAGCTCTTTTAATTTCTACTTGTGGAGTTCTTCTTATTTCTGACTACTTCCCTTAGTAGGTTCAGTACCCTACTTAGAGTTTGATGTTATGAGAATATATTGTAATTCCTGATAAACCTGGTACTTTATTTTTCTATATGATGATTCCATAGATAGTTGGAAAAGTGATATTGAAAGTGAAAAAATCACATCAGGGTAGAAAGCCATTAAAATACCCAATTTAGTGACATATTATTTCAAATATATTCAGGTATACCGAACAAAATAATAGTTTTCCTTCCTCTTATTTATATAATGAATTATTATTCCTTTCTTTTTTAAATTTAAATGAAAACCATCCTTTGAACATACTATTAATTTTTAGTGTTAAATTCAAAATAAGTATCTCAATGTCAGAGCAAGTCTAGTGTATTTGAAAACTTTTGATCCTATTATAAATTGTTCGATAAAGTTATGTTATTTTGCATTGCAAAAGTCCAGAGGTATCTTCTTAAGTAGCTAAGCATAAAACTGGTCAGCTGTTCACATAACATAAATTGTTTTTTTTAATTTATTTTATTTTTAATGTTAAAAGTGGCATTCATTCCATCAGATCCATTGTTCACTAATTTGCTTTATGTATTTTTACTTGCTTGAATATCACTTTTTTGCTCTCATTTGTGATGTCTACTTTGCATTCCCAGAGCTTTCAATTTAACCTCACTTTGTTTGAATTTCTCTAGTTCCAGTAGTTTATATATAGACCAAACTTCATGTGATGTCCAACTTTGTATTTTCTCAAACTCTAAATTTAAAGATAGAATTCATTTTTCAAAAGTGCGCTTAATCTCATGTTCCATCATTTCACCATCATTATATTATCATTCATATTAGAAAACATAAAAAACTAATTATAAGGCTCATGAAGATGTATAATTCTCATAATAAAAATGTACATTTTTATATTTCGGTTATCATTAGTAGTATCCTACCTAAAACATAAATTTTTTTTCTCTCAGAAGGTAACAAAACTCATACAAAACACATAATGATGAATGTATAGGGTATGTAAAACCATATTCTAATTTAGCAACATTTTCATGTATGTAATGAATTTTTAGGATTTTTCTTTTAAATTTTATTCTGAACTACAATGATCTATATAAATACATGTTCATGCAGGCCTAATCTTTGTTTTTACATGAGTGATTGCAAAGAGTTGAATTAATAAAATCTCTTTATATTCTCTCATGCAGTGACTATATGCTAGAGCAACTTACTATGGTGAGTGAAATGTTGGGTCACATGGTGATTTCATTAATTTCATACTGTGTAGAAACTGATAGAAAGAAAGGTGTCAAATAATAAACAGTAAACTTTACATTAATGTGCAAGTGGTGATAAAGTGTGTTAGGTAATATGGAGTATAA
This sequence comes from Hydrochoerus hydrochaeris, assembly GCA_004027455.1. Taxonomy (NCBI): domain Eukaryota; kingdom Metazoa; phylum Chordata; class Mammalia; order Rodentia; family Hydrochaeridae; genus Hydrochoerus; species Hydrochoerus hydrochaeris. Next base: position 5,620 of record PVLA01013174.1, read on the forward strand.
TAACCCATTTCCCATGTTTAAAAAGTTATAATGAAGACTGAATAGTTACTAGATCTAGACAGAGGAGGAATGAAGTCCATATTGCCCATCATACTCATTATTGTGTTAAATTCAAGGATATGACCATCTGCAGGTAAATCAGAATAAAGCCAAAAGCCATAAAGCTCTCAATTAATAACAGGATTAGTATCTGGCTTTGAAGTAGAAAAAGCTAAATTTAAACCTGCTACCACTTAGTCTTTTAGGCCCCCTCCAATGGAGTTTTATTAATACAAAAACAAGTTGCTCTGCATAAGAACCATGTTCCACATATTTCTAAAAGAATTGACTAAATCAATGAAAACTTTGGCCTCATCTTCTCATAGGTAATTAAATGTCCAAGGGCTGCTAATGATATCTTAATAACTCTTGTAAATAAACTACTGGGTCTTCCAGATAGTTCAGTAATTTGTTTGGTTTGATTTTTACATCACAGGAAATTCAGTGAAGAGATGATAGTCCTGCTTAGCACATGACTGACATTAAAGAGGTTTATTACTTTTGAAAATGCCAACTCATTGTAACAGCTTACTGAATGTCTCTGCCACTAGAAAGGTCAGTGTGTAAGAGGTGACTAATACTGTTGTCAGAGAGCCATATATTTCAATGATGTGTTTATTGCACTTTTTGTTTAGCACATATTGGCGAAAAGCAGGTATAATTTTTCTTCCACTTGAAAAATGGTAGATTATGTGTAGCATTCATTTATAACTGCAAAGCTTGATTAAATGTATTTTGCATTAAATTAATCAAACCCATGGGTTGTAATTCTGGTAACTTTCTGTAAAAGTGCATAGGGTTACATCATGTGTAATTAAGAAACAAGTAAATAGTACTCTTGAAAATGATATATTGATACGTTTGACATACTTAATGATTTCCTTAATAAACCTTTGTTTTAGTTTGTTCAGACAGATGTGACAAAATGCCAAAAAGTGGGTTGCTTAAATACAGCAGAAATTTATTTTTCATACCTCTAGAAACTGAAACCTTCAAATTCTAAATAGAATGGGTCCATTTTGTGTCTGATGAGGGTCCACTTTCTGGTTCATAAATGGTATCTTTTAGGTGAGTGCTCAAATTGAAGGAGTAACTAAACTATGTCAGGTTTTTGTTGTTGTTATTGGTGTTTTTTTTTAAATAAGAACAGAAATTCTAATTAGTAGAAAGGAGAATCCAAAAACCAGTGCTTTAGATTACAATTTTCTCACTGGATAGGATTTTAATATTTAAATAGTTCAGGGGGAACATGACTTCAGCTTGCAACTAGATAGACACTTAGGGCCAGGGATATAGCTCAGTGGCACAGAGTCTGCTTGGCAAGTGTAGAGTCCTGAGTTTGATTCCTGGTACCAAAATCAAAACAAAACGAATTATGTATACTTAAGTTAGGAAGTTGCACTATTTAAGTTTGAATTAGAAGATTGTATTTTACTTATAATTAGAATTTCCTATACACAATTTCATAAGTAATTATATAAATGCAAAGTCATCACTATAAAAATATCTGTGGTTTTGACACAGTTCCTGAAATTTCATTGTTGTCCAGTGGTATTTGGTGAGTGAAGGAATATGTATGTGATGGCTGAAAATAATTTCATCAATTAAAACATAGTTGTAATCTTTCCACCCATCCTGGGAATATTAGGCTCAAATATACTAAATCAATCTAGATTTTTAGATCACTCATCTTCAGACTCTCCAATGGATACTAGCCACAGAAAACTGTGATTGACACTGAAACATCTTGCAATGCCTTATCCTGTCCAGAAGTTTAGCCTTGGTGAGAAAAGTAAAATGATTGCATAACATTTCACCAAAGTTGGTTTATCTATTTAAATCTCATATTTATCCTTTTAAAAAGCGTAAAATACACTTTGGAAGCAAAATTTCTGACCTTCAGTACCTGGAATGTCTTTCTGTAATCTATACGTGTCCTCCGTCTTCTACCTGAAAATAAGTTTAAAACTTTGTAAGGCATGAAACAATAGCTCAGTTCTAATGCCCATTACACCAACTTACACTAAATAAATTACTATCAGGTTTAAGAAAATTGTCCTACCCTTAAATGTGACAGATTAAAGTACACCAAAGAGTATGATGATTCTTTTAGAAGCAGAAAATATGAATAAAGTGTCTGCTACATTAATACAGTTGACTGCTGGTCATAGTTGGTCCATATATAGTTGCAGCCATATCATTTATATCAAACAAAGACACATTTCAAAGGAAGGAAAGGAGACTGGTAGCATTTGTCATATGGTCATGCAAAGACATCTCAGGTAATTTCTGGAGCCTTTGCTATATTGCACTATTAGTCTTAATTTTCTCCTGCCATTTTTGCATTGGCTAAAGAAGGGAGAAATTATTCTCTTAGGATATACAGAGAAATATGAGAACAAAATTAAATAACATATTTAGCAAAGACACTAAAAATAGATAAGAATGAGACATCTTTTGATTTTAGAAAATAAGACTAAAATTGTAAATTCTCTAACAATTTTTGTATGATAATTTCATAATCAGGCTACAACTGTTGATTATTTTAAAGAAATTCTATGAGTTTGTATATATATTTAGATAATAATAAATAATTTAATGTGAATCAAAATGCATGTGACACATATCTTTTCATACTATTTTGTTTTTGTCACTGTGTTCACACTGATAAGCAAGTGTTATTTAAACAGAAAGTAATTTTTGTAAAAATATAATTTCTTATTATTAAAAGAAACAACTAGGGAAGTTTAAAACTATGTTGAGGGTGCCCAGTTAGTGGCACACAGGTGTAATTCCAGATACCTTGGAGGCTGAGGCAGAAAGCTCATGAATTCAAGGTCACCTTTGGCAACTTAGCCAAATCCTGCCTCAAAATAATCACAGAGGGGTGGAAATGTAGTTCAAGGGGAAGATTGAGGGTTCCATTTTCTATAACATATTCACATACAAAAACAGGAACTGGGGCAGGGAGAGAAAAGTGCAAGGGAGGGAGAGAAAAGAAAGAAAATAAACAATTGTTTAGATGATTATGGTACAGTGTGTTCATTATTAGTTCTTTACAGTGCAGACCATATGGGTATAAACCAGTGAAACCAATTATAAGCCAATCTCCCACTATACAGATATGAAACCTTAGAGAGGTGAACAAATATTTCTAAAATGGGATAAATCATTGTTACCTGAACACATTGCAATGGTTAATATCTGAGAACTTGACACATTTTTAAATTGTGACCTTTGCCCTCAATATACACACATGCATTATGAAGAAATGAAAAAGTTATATGTACACAGACTTATTGGTTAATGAGTTATCTACACCTGCCAAAATAAGCATTTTATTAATATATTTTGTTGCAGTAAAATAAGCATAGATTCCTTATTTTTATTTAAACAGATAATACATCTTTCTTTCTTTTTCAATACTGATATTTGAGCCAATGGTGTCTTGATTACTTTTCTCTCATAGCTAGACACAATATCTGACACTCAAAATGAAAAGGAAGGAAAGGTTAATTAGCTTATTGTTTGTGGAGGTCTCAGTCCGTACTAAGCTGGCTCCAAGGCAGGGTGCCATGGCTAAGGGGCAACCCCCATTGTGGCCACAAGCAACAAGAGTGAAAAGGCAAAAGGAAAAAGCACTTCTTCCCTTCCTTACATTGTATTTCAGCTTCCCACCCCTGGGTGGGTGCAGCACTCACACCACCAATCCCAGCACTAGACAAGGAACTCTTTGACAAAGGTGGGAATTTCTTTGAGTCAATGTGCCCTATATGCCCCAGAATGTTTCTTCACCATAGCAGACTGAGTCTCCTGTGTAGCCCTGCCTTCCTCCAAGAGTTTGAAAGCTCAGCCTGCAGGGAACTTCTTTTATGTCCTCAGTCTTTCCATTGTTCAATATCTCTTAGCGTTATGAATGTACAGATGTTAACATATACTTGCTAATTATGGTCTTTTTTGAGTGTTTTAACCTCTATTAGTAGTTAATACTTATTATAAAATAATTTGTTATATTAAAAATTTCTTGTTTAATTATTGGGCTTTATTGTTATTATCACTATTAATATTTTTTGGGTTTCCTACTGGACCCTGTTTGACATAAGATATAAAGGATTTTTATAAGTTTTGTAATTCAACTCATTCATATTTCATATTTTGAGGAATTATACATAAACTTATTTTGAAAAGGTCAGTGAACTATATCTTATTTTTGAAAAAAATATTAAAGGAAGAAAATAAATGTTTCATTGTTTTCTAAATAATAGCCACCTCTTTCACTTGAAAAAATACCTCTTTTACTTGTAAGAGTGAAGATAACTATATAAAGATTAGATATAAGACAAATGAATTAATTATGCTCTCCTGACAATTACAATAATCTTTCTTCAACCATTCAGATAATTTTGAGCTTTTTCATGATTATGGTTAGTAACATTTTAATGGTTTCTTCTACTAACACATTTAGGATCATTTTAGTGATAGTAGGAAAAAGAAGGTAAAATGGTAAATGAGCTGACATTCTAAATGAAAGAGAAAGAGAGAGAGCACAATTAAATAAAGCTTGATGTTCTTATTCCTTGAATAGCCATAATCTCCCAGAAAAGAAGCATAGAAAATGAATTATACAGAAAAACATTTTCTGCCATATATTTAGTCTGGGATTTTTAATTACATTTATCTTCTCTTATTCTCAACTTGATTTCATTAACTTGTCCTCAAAGCCTAATATTTTCTCATTGGTAAAAGTTGGATTGTCCTTATAAAGTTTTAAGCTATGCTTCTAGGTGTGATTAGGCCAAAATTTTACCTTAATAAATTTTAGCAGTTAAAGACTGTCTACTTGATTTCTTGACTTCATAGAAAAGCAAAATTAATCTAAGGGAGTTAATAATTCAAATCTTTAAAACCATAGTTTGACAAGGAAATGGGAATTGACATTTGAATTCCAGAAAGTTTTTTTAAGACTTTAGTTCCTTCTCTATCAAAATATCCTTTTTTAATCAGAAAAAGAAAAACAAAAACAAAAAAAGGATAGAAATGATACAGAATTTCAAAAAAAAGTATGGAATTAAAACTAGTTAATATACTGCACATTGTTATCTCAGAACTAGTTCAGATTACAAAATCTAGATACAAAAGTGATCAATCAAACAGTGACAGCACAAACTGTTCTTTTGGTGAACTAAGAGAGATTAATAGTATAGTTATCTATCTAACATACATAAACTGTGTATGTTTACCAACATACGTATAATCTTTCCTTTCTTCTATCAAAATATCTTGATGGTACCAATAAACTTAAAAATACATTACTATGTTGTTCAAAAGACAAATGTTACCCAGATAAAAGAAAAACATTTTTGTCATTATTCATATTGTTTATATTTTTATAACTATGTACATAGACACATTAACCACCCCCCACACTTCAAGGAGGACAGATTTAATTTAGGTTAATTTCAGAGGTTTTCCATTGAGCCAATTTTTTTTTTAAGTTGACTCCCAATCAGAAAGAGTGTCATGGTGAGAGGTGTGGTGGAGCAAAGCCAGGTAGTTCATGGCAGTTAACAAACACAGCAGGGGAACAATGCTTAAGAGAAGACCAAAGTACCAGACACAGACCCAAAAGCCCCAACTCCATTACCCATCCAGATGTACCCACATCTGTGAACAACCAGTTTCAAATCCAGTTGAAGTGGGCACTCAACCGTAATTACCAAATCCCACTTCTTATCAACTTGTAACTCAGGCACATCACCTTACCTGATACTTAATCTCCAACTAAAGACAATTACTCATACATAATTCCACTTATCATAATATGGATAACCACTGTACAACTGGAAATGTACTTCCCCAAAATTTCAACGTTTTTCAAAAGTCCAAGTCTCAGTCTCTTCTGAGATTCAAGGCAAACTCTTATCTGTAAGGTTTGTTTTAAGTTAAAAAAAATAACATTTCACAACCCCAAATCATAATATCATAAGATAAAAGTTATCATTCTAAAATGGCGGAATAGGCAAACAAAAGTTTTTGTTTTCAACTGAAATGAAACTTGTCTTTACCATCCACATTCCTGTCAGCATTCTGGTCTTCTGAGTTCTGACCTGAATCTCTCAACATGCTTTGTTTGAAGCTCTCTAAGTCTACTTTGGCCTACTTCTCTAAATCTTTGCAAACTACTTCCACAAATCACTATCAAAGATTTTAAGCTACAGGATCAGGAACTAGCACAGTAATACTCCCAGTTCTCTGGTATTAATTTTTCATAACAGTCAGCTTTACAGTATTGAAACACATTAATCAACACCCACAATTTAAAGAAGGAGAGATTTAATTTCACTCACAATTTCAAGGTTTTCAGTCTGGAGTTGACTGGCTCCAAACCAGGAATACCAGGGCACAGTGATACAAGGAAGCAGCACCACTTAGTTAATGAAATATAGTAAGATAGCCGTTCCAAAGAGAAAGAGGTGAGGATCCAGGCAGGCATAGATGCCAAGACCACACTTCCATGACCATCCAGACACACCTGGACTTTTGCTCCACTGATCTCTGGGGCAGGTCCCAAAGTCAATTTAATTTTACTTTCTGCTCTAACCACAACATCACACTGAGACCTAATGATAATTTAATATTTTAAGTCAAAATGATTCTCTCCTGGTTTTCTCAACAAATCTCAAATATTCATTCTTCTTTCATTCAATAAAGAATTACACACTGAATTTACTTTGTTCTTGTAATTGGCTAAGATCTACAAAAAATAGAAGTAAAATAAATAGGAAAAAGAAATGTTGATACTTTGTATAAAAGTTTTCAAATCTATATTTTATACAACATAAGCATATTAATTAGTATATTTAAGATGTTACAGTTTTAAGTAGCAAATTATATACATCACACATTCTAAATAGAAATGGGATAAATATAGTGGGGTAAATTTAATCAATATGATTTCTTAGATGGTTAAATAGCATAATAAATACAAGACCAGATGAAACTTGAATAAAGTTTAGAAGAAAGAATTGCAAAAGGAAATGGTAGGTAAACAAACATATAGTTTGTGATTTAGGAAAGTAGGTTTAAATGCCAATGTTTCTGTATTCCAAGAAAAGACACCTGATTAAAATTAGATTTGTACAACCCGTAATGTTATTAAATATACACAAAGATAGGTATGTAGATAAAGACACAGAGATGGACAGACTTACAAGTGCATTTGTGGTCCATTTCTACTATGTGAGACAATTTGTGTTCTGAAAATGGGCTTCCTAGTTCAGCTTTTCTGGTGCAACACTTGTGGGTGATATTGTAAGAATCATTATAACATTACATACATTAAATTTTGAATGTCTCAACTTTCTTGTATTTAACGGAAGCAACTATGACACTGCATATATTATGAAATATATATGAAATATTTATATATACATTTTTATATATATATTTCATATATATATGAAATGGGGCAACTTCTGTAAAATCTGCTATGGTAAAGTGACTGCAATTGTATTTATGCTATTTCAGTAAAATATAAATTGTTGAAATGTGAATTTGAAAGAACATTTCAATTTACTTAAATCAATAAGTTTTTAATTGGGAAAATTTAAAACCAAAAAAGTATAAGTGAAATTTCATTACCTAGTTGACAAAGTTGTTTCTTTCTGCCAGGAAACATTTTGCTTCCATATTTTAAACATTGAGAAATAAATGACACATAAAATATCTACATTTGTTGGTGCCACAGTTGACTGGGAATGATAAGCTGTTGTACATTTTAGTTGTGATGTGTTTTTATTTTTGTTTTACATATTTCAACACAAACTACTAAGCATTGTTTTTCTACTATCAGAATTTCTTCATTCATTTTTCATTACCTGCCTGAACCCACCAGGCTTTAAATTTTGCTACCTATAATTAACTTCTTCCTGAAGAGACGACCTAGTGTAGTGACTAGTTGAGGGAAAATGAATGTGAAAAATAGTGCCTTGAAGGAAGCAATGTCACCATAGAAAAGTAGAAGCTATATTTGAATATAACATCCCCAGAGGTAACCGATAGGTCTCTTGTTTTAGTATGCTACGTATAAAGTATGAATTTCAATCAAGATATAAAATGATGTTGCCATAAATAATTCAAGTCAGTAATATTCTGCACAGCATTTACTAGAAATCAAGTGAAACTAACTGATAAAATATGTAGAATGGTCATTTGCATTTTGGACAGCTTATGAGTGTTGTGCCAATGATGTAATGGTGTCTATTATCTGCAGAAGACTGTACATGCTTTTCTTGCACCAATTAGCACAAAGAAAGTGATGGCACTGTGAGTATATAATCTTTAGGATGCATTTGATTTTCAGATGAGGCGAAGCAAGACAAACAATGATATGAATGTGCATCTTTTCATAGATGCCGGTTTTCAAATTGGCAATAGTAAAAGAGCATTCTAAATACTCCAAATTCAGAGTTTATAAATTGGGGGGAGGTAATGTTCCCCAAAATTCACAAGATGGAAAATAAATCCCCCACCCAATAGCTTTGGAAGATGAAGAGCTTCAGAAGGTGTTCAGGTCGTGAGTGTTCCACCGTCATAATTAGATTAGTGACATTATTAAAAGGGCCAATGGAAGTGAGTATTTGCTCCCTTCCTTTTCTATATGAGGGAACATAAAGGAATTCTTAACTAGATATCAGTGCTTGGATTTTCCAGACTCAGGAATATACCACAGTTTGTTCACACATCTCTTGAAGAACATGTTATTTTGAAATTTGGCAATTTCAATAAAGTTTTATGTTATAAAGTTAGTACAGTGTTACATGTGGCCAAATTTTTGAGATCATAAACCCAATTGGTATATCTTCTATAGGACTATATTTAGCTTTATAAAAGTTACCAAACTATCTTTCAAAGTGAGTGCACAGTTTTCATTCCTGTTCACACTGAATGACAATTACAACATCTTCCCATCCTTTCCAGCATTTTGTTGCATCTGTTTTTTGTAGCATCTGTTTTTTGGGTTTTAGTTACTCTAATAGATTTATATTTGTATATATTTTGATATTATTTCATTTTTCGATTCCCTGATAAAATATGGTGAGCCTATTTTTATATACCGTCAACTTGCCAACTGCCCTCTGAATGGATTTTTTGTGAAGTACTGTTCAGATTCATTGATTATCATTTCACTGAGCTGTGTTTCTCTCACTTTTAAGAGTTATGATACATTTTATATAAGATATTATACTACATATATGTAATTGGTAAAAGCTCTCTCTCAGTTCATGGTTTACTCTATATTATTCTAGTTCTTCTATTTCCTTTTCCTCCTTCCCCTTCTCCATCCACCTGCTGACTTTCTTCCTCTTTGAGAAGGATCTATTTCTCAACTTACTCTTCTTTTTTAACTTGTCCTTCAGTTATAGTTTGAGATTCTCCTATAAAAGAAACCATATCATATTTAAGTTTGTACTTCTGATTCCTATCACTTAACACTATAGTCCTGAAGATGAATTCATTTTCCTACAAATGACTCATTTATTTGTCTTTATGGCACAGTACTCCATTTTGTGTAAATACCACACTTTCTTAATCTATTCATCTGTTGAAGGATGTATACACTGCTTTTAAGGTTTATCAATCATGAGTTGTGCTGTTGTAAACATGGGTGGGCATGTATCACTGTAGCATAATATGTTTAGCTCTTTCATGAAGATACCTGGAAGGAGAATAGCTGGATTAAATGGAAACACTACACTTTGATACTCATTCAGATTTTACATATTATTTCTTCATTTGTTCTTTCTCTTAGCTATTATAGAGAGGTATTCTAATTTTCCTTGAAGAGTCCATTAAATACACATTTATCTATTACACGTTTCTCCAATTTTATGTAGTCATTCATTTTTATTAAATAATTCCAAATAATGGTTGACAATGTACAGCTTCAAAACAGTTTATTTTTCTTTGGAGTTTTGGGACTAGTCTTACTTTCTTTTGTAATCAATTGCCCCTTGTTATGAACTACAATAAGAAAGTTCTTTTTAAGTATGAACTAAATATAAAATTTGGTGAATAAAACTGTTTAAAGTACATAGTTTTTTCTCTTTTAACATAAAAAACATTTTGTAACTATTAAGAGAAATATGGAAATAAGTAAAAATCAGGGTTTTGGGTTGTTTGACCCATTTTTATTCTTAAATGTTCATTTCAATCTTACAGCTAAATATTGATATGTAGCAAAATACATAAAACTTTTAAAAGTAATTCCTGTGGTCAGTAGCATTATAAGAAAGTAGGTCAGGTAAAAAATGATGATAAATACACATTTTATTTTTAAGAAAAGGAAAAAGGAAAATTATATGTATTAAACATCTACATGTCAGTCTATGTAATAAGCATGAAACATTTGACTCATACAAAAGTGAAAACATTACAGTCTGTATACACAAGGAAATGCAGACTAAGTATAAGCAAGTGATTTATTCAAGACAGTACATGTGGAAAAAGTTCAATACAAGGACTCTTAAACTTATAACATCATGATACTGGTTTCTTAACTGCTCTTTCATTGTCTTGTCTGCCATTGATTTGTTTCATAAAAGAACAAATTTTCTCAGGATATTATAATAACTAAAAGAATTTTAAAAATAAAAAGACTAAATCTCAATTTCTTTCCTTCCATTATTTTTAGTTATTCTTTTATGCTTAAAATATGACAAGTATAAAACTGTTGTTAAAAACCTTACAATCACGATATTGTGTTAAGCTGAAGAAGAAAGAAAATGTTTATCTCTGCATGTGTTTTTTTTTTTGGAAAAATGTTTATTAAATGATTAATTCTACACTCTTGTTCATTTTTACTAATTGTGCTTGAGCGAAAAACAAGTTATATGAGATTTTCAGCAAAAGCCATGAAAAGCTCAAGAAGCTTCACTGAGATTAAATGAACAAGTCAGATCATTGTGGTCATTTATCTTTTGTTGATTGTATTCATTTATCAAACTTCTTTTGCCCACCCACTATTTTTCTGAACATTTCAACTTCCTTATCTAGTTAGCAGTGCTAAAGTAACTTTATGCAATGTGATTTTTCTTAAAATAAATTACCTTCACTGCTGACCACCTTATGTTCCTCATTTCCTATGTCATCGTCTCTTGTCATTTTTTGAGGCAATTTAATGACGGAGGTGAAATAGTAAAACAGACCAGGAAGAAAGGAAGGCATGTTACATTGCTGTAAACTCTGTATATTTATTCAGCATGTCATACTAGGGGAAATGAAATATTTTTTTCAGACAAGGTTTTGCTATGTAGTTCAATGCTGACCTTGAACTCACTGTGTAGCCCAGGCTGACCTGGAACCTACAGGGACCCTCCTGCCTCAGCCTCCTGAGTGCTGGGATTACATGCATGGGCTATCACAACCAGTTTGGAAAAATAAAAATTCTTAAAACTCCTTTGGATGTTACCAATGGAATCACATATAAATTATTCTTTAAAAATGATACTCTTCTACATATTTTAATAAAGAATAAGATTATGATCACGTGAAGATGAATCACTGTGTATATAATATGAAAGACTTAGATTTTATGTTTAAATTATTAAAAACACATAATTTTACCTCAATTTTATTATCATTATTATGAAAATATTTAAAAAGCATCGACAGGTTGAAATGTTTCAGATGACAGATTTCACTCAAAAATAAAATGCCAACTGTGAAACTTCAGATAATGAAAATAAACTCACTTACATATAAGTATCAAATTAGGCATTTTCTTTAAGGTTACTAAATGCTACTAAGAGTCACTATTGCTAAATTAAGACATAATTGCAACTTCCTGGAAAGTTTAGGTCACATGTGATAATTTGTCCTGGTTCTTCAGTTCTGTTAAAATGTTTCTAAAGCTTATAATATATCCAGAGAATTAGCTATAATTTTTCAAAAGGATTTCTGTGAAAATAACATGCAAACCATTAAATTGTATTGAAAAATGATGACTCACATATAAATTTTAATAGACATTCCTAGCACTAAATTTGTATTAACTTTTCAAGATAGTGATTAACTTTTCACAACATAGTGATAAAATTAAACTTCTAAAGACATTGAAAGGGGTTTGTTTTGATACGGGGGATCAAACTCATGACCTTGGGCAGGCTGATGAGCTAAACTCCTGGTGTTGAAAGAATTTTTCAAAAGCTATTTAAATTTTTAAATTGTGAATTATAGCAAACATGCAAAAAGGTACAAAGCACAAAACTTTACAATGTAAAGATTTTTTTAAAAATGAATGAATGTAACCATATACAAGTATAATAAAACAATGTATTTCACTATTTCCAAAACCATTTTCATCATCCTTACAAACACTAGCCACTTCCTTCTCTAAAGTTGTCATGATCTAATAGTTTTTAATAGTGCAGTTTTTTGGTTATAACTGGATTTTATATAAATAGGCCCATGCAGAAGATGTCCTTGAATATCTTGTATGTCTGGAAATTTATGAGATTCAAGTATGTCTTAATGTTCAATGTATAAAAATCAGAACAATGCACCATATTGATAAAACAACTATCAAAAACCACATAATCATCTTGATAAATACAGGAAGAACTTTTAATAAAATTCAACATCCATTAATGACAATGATGTTTATCAAATTAGATATAAAAGTAACATTTCACATCATTAAATTTCGCAAATGAAAATCCCATAATTAATATCTGAATGAATGGGGGAAAATAAAGCTTTTTTAAGATTTTACCACACAATTCAATGTATTCCTTACTAATACACCCCCCAATAGTCCACATATTGCTAGATAGTAATAGACCTTAGCATCTAGGTCAGACTATAAGAAGAAATGACAGATATTCATATCAGAAGGTAAATAAAATCATCTCACTTTGCAGTTGATATGATACTGTTAGAAATATATAAACATTTAACAAATAAACTGCTAGAACTAATCCACTGACTTATTAAAGGGACAGAATAAATAATCAATGTACAGGTCAGTGACATTTTGATATACAAACGAGGAACTGTCTGAAGATCAAATGAAGATAACTATTCCATGTACACTAACAAGAAAAAGAACAAAATATGTAGATATTAACATTGCCAAAGAGAACAAAGACTTATCCACATAAATGTATATAACATTGATGAAAGGCATTTAAAAAGTTGTGAATACATGGAAATAGTCCATGTTTATGGATTGGCTGTGCATTTTACCAAAAATGATATGTAGATTTAATCCAATTACCACTAAAACTTCAGAGATCATGGGATTGTTTTAAAAATAAACATCTAGATCAGCAGAACAGACTACAGAATGCACAAATAGACCCACAGAGTATAGGTTAGTTGAACTTTGGCAAGGGTGTCAAAAACACACAATGGTGAGAGAACACTGTTTTCATAAGTATATTGAGGAAACTGGATATGTACAGTGGAAATAAAATGAAACTGGACCCTAGCTCACATTACACTCAAAAGTCAACTAGAATGTTTAAAGGCTTAAACATTGTCATGGTTTATGTCAGTGGCCCTCAAGCCTCATGAATTATGAACTCAACCAAATCTAGCACTTGTGATTGGTTCATTGTCTAGTGCTCAGATTGGTGGTGTGAGTGCTAAACACATCTAGGGGTGGAGCCAGTATATGATGTAATGGCTGGAAGAAGGTCTCTCTCTTTCTCTCTTGACAGTTTCTGCCCTAAGTTTGCAGGAACCATGAATGGCTACCCTGCCATGCCACACTGCCTTGGAGCCAACTGAGTACGGACTGAAACCTCCAAGAGCTGTAGGAAATAAACCTTTCCTTCCCTAACTTTGGGTGTCAGGTATTTTGTTTCAACAACGAATAAAAGTAGCTAAGACAAACATATTTCCTGAAATTATTAAACTTCTAGAATAAAACATATGAAAAATTCTTTTGATATTTGACTTGGCAATTTTTTTTGAGATACAGCATGAAAGACACAGAAAAAAAAACAAACTTGATGAACATATATACATTAAATAAACAAACAAAAAATATATCAAGGCTGCAAATGAGACAGTCATCCAAATGAAATGTAACCTTTGAAATTAAAATTACAATCCTTATTTGCAATTGTAGTTAATATTTTTAAATATGGAGGCTATAGCTCAATGGCACAAGTGCCTGCCTGGCAAATACGAGGTCCTGACATGGATTCTGGTACAAAAAAAAAAGGCAGGGGGTATAGTTCACTGGCATAAGTATCTGCCTGGCAAGTGCAAGATTCTGAGTTTGGTTCTTGGTTCAAAAAAGTACTCAAACAAGCATATAGTAAAAAAATAAAGGAATTTGACTTGCAAATGGAAAAAGACACAGATAATTCTCAACAGAATGAACCGAAATGGTCAACATGTGAAATGGTGATCAGTGTTGCTAATAAGAGAAAGGCAAATCGAATCTACACTGAGATATGATCTCATACCAGTTGCAAAACTAATTTCTGCAGAGCAGAAACATCTTGGCAAAAGGAAGTGGAAGAAAAAAACTGCTCAGCTCACAGTATATGGGAAGCAGAGAGTGAGAGATGAGCCTAAAGGCCAGGAGCCAGGGACCAGATATAGTCTCCAAGGTTGCACCTTGCTGACCTCCAAAATACACACAGAAGTGTGTTTTCTAATCTCCTAGGCTTCTCTGAACTGATCAAGCTAACAATCAATCTTAATCATTACAATTACATTGGGAAATTATTCAGTTTTAAGACAGAAAGTAATCTTAACATTTCTTACAACATACTTGGAGTTGGAAGACACTCTAGGCAAAAGAGGCAAGACACAAAGAGAGAAATACTGTATGATCTCATGTCTATATCAGCTCATGTATATATAACAGTGAATTCTGGTAATATAGAGTGGTATGCTGATTTTCAAGGGCTTGGGATGGAGTATAGTAATTAAGAATAATAAAGTTGGTAGAAGGTACAAAGTGTCATTGAAAAATAACTTCAGAAGTTGTAACATAAAACATGATGAAAACAGTTAACAAGCGTGTATAATAGACCTGTATTTTGCTTACAGGAAGATCTTGAAACCTTGCGTACACATGTAATTGAAACTATGCTGAACTAAGAGATATTCTAATTAGCTTTACCGTGGTGATCATGTTACAATATTTATGGTTTTCAAAACATCACATGACATACCTTAAATGTTTGTAATTCATTAAAAAGCACCTCATGCAAGCTATTCAAGTGAAAAAGAAGGAAGGAAAGAAGGTCAAGGATTTAGCTCAGCAGCATAAGCACTTGCCTGGCAAGTGAGAGGTTGTGAGTTCAATCCCCAGTACCACCCCCAAAAAAATTAGAAAAAAGGGAGGGAAAGAAGGAAAATGAAAGAAGAAAGAAAGCAAGAAAGAAAGAAAGAAGAAAGAAAGAGAAAGAAAGAGAGAGAGAAAAAAGCAAGCAAGAAAGGAAAAGAAGAGAAAGAAAAGGTAAAGGAGGCAGGCAAACAAGCAAATATATTTGCTGAGAGAAGGTGAATTTGTGATTAAAACACACTTAAAAGGTTGCTGCCTCCAAACAACCTATATTAAATAGAACCTAGAATGTCTGAGACATACACAGGAGAGTTCTTTGTAAGGTATTTAATTTTCCAATACCAAACCGAAATGTCACAGTTTAAATGTTTGCCACTGTGTGTAGAACCTTACAATCCTATTAGGGAACTTATTACTCCTGGGACAAAGTATATCTCACAGAAAAGGTGAAAATCTGGGGTATTGCCTCCATTTTCCAGACCTTTTTTTTTTTTTAAACTTACTAGTGTCTCTTGCTCTTTTTATTATTAAATTAGGCCCTTTATATCTGTAAGATGCATTTTCAAGGATTAAAACTTTTCAGTCCATTTCAATTTAAGATAATTCTCACACTTTAGAGCCCTAGTCCATTTTAAGGGGTGATCACTGGTTCATGACCTGCAAGGGGAAGAGCAGTGCCTCTCTTTGTCTCCATCCATTTGATGACTAGGCACTCCTCTACCGTGGGGGCAGAAGATGACGGAGTCACGTCAAAAGGTACAATCTTTTTATGTATGACAGCCACTCACAAAGTTTCCTTTTTTGCATTTTTTTGAAGGTAGTAGAAGTACAACAGAACAAGGCAGAACAAAGCCAATTGAGACAGTGCAGTGAAACTGGTACAGAACTTCACAGCAGTTTACCGGGATAACAGTCATAGGCGCCATAGTATATCTCATCATCTTCACAATAGCCAATTAGGTATAATAATATCAAATCAAAGACAGAACATTATAAATCCAATCGAAAGAGAATATTGAATAGAGTAAAGCAATTAATCATAGTGAAACAAAACAAAACAACATTTGCTTTCAAACAGAAGATAGAGGAGACCCCCCATATTTCCTATACTGCATACAGTCATCCTCCCAAGAGATGCTCAGACCTCTGTCCCCAGTTGCTAACAGGGAGGGGTGGGTATTGTAGGATGTTTGATTCCAAGCCCGCACACCGGTAGGCTCACAGGAGACACTACTGGATCTGCTCCTGGCACACACCGGAGGAAGGTGCTTACCAAGAGGGCAGGAAAATTGCTGCCTGGGTTCCACAATGGCTGTGGCTGGATCTTGGGGGCTGCTCACTGGTTCTCCTCCTGGCTCACACTGGAGGAAGGTGCTTACCAAGAGGGCAGGCGAACTGCTTCTTTGTGCAGCCCTCTGGGTTCCACCATGGCCATGGCTGGATCTCAGGGCTGCTCACTGGTTCCCACACAGTTTCTTTTTGCACACCCTTCTGTTTAGATTTTGGAGACCACTTGATGCCCTAGAAAATTCCACCCCTCTGATTTCTGATGTGTACAATACATTTTCATTAATGCTTTGAACTTCATGACCATATGCTCTACACATCTTATGAATGTCATCTTCAGATAGAGAAGAAGCCTAACAGAAAACAACTTGGAAAGTTCTAACACACCCATTAAAACAGGACCCTGTCTGACTAGATATCTGTAGAACTTTCCAGGTTTATCTGAATGACTGTCCAGAAGGTATCTCAGGGAAGCCTGTGTCTTCTGCTCACAAAATGCATTGATACTTAAGAGTTAACTGCTACCCATCACAAAAGCATGAAAGACTCTTGTGCAATTGTCTGGTAGGTGATGCTCCTATACACTGGCATCTTCGGTGAATGATACTATGTTTCTGGTGTCTGCCCAGAATCAAAGACAAAACTTGTATTTGCTAGAAGATTGAAGTTTGGTGAAGAACTGAACAGTGCTTAATTATACTTTAAGGCAAGGAATAAACACACAAAAATGAGGAGAATCTTAATAATGAAGGTAAAAGAAAAGCTTTATGATTCCTAGAGATCACTGAAGGGTAGATGTGAGAGATATGGCAAATCCTGACTGCACATAGTAGTTAGAGGATAATAGTCATTTTTAAATTTGTGCTTCATTAATGTCAGCCCACTCCATGCATTGGTGATATTATTTACTCACTTGAGTTTCTTGTCTAAATTTTCTCTTCACACCCACTTTATATTTTTCATTTATTATTTTTGTTTTGTTTTGGCTTATATGCTTTTATTTCCCTGCTCAGTCATGCATTACAAAAATTAGTCATTGATATTTTACTATTTACTTCTTGTCATCAAATATTAGGACAATTGGTATTTCTTCTATTACTCTATAGCTGATTTTCTAACATGGATCTTTCTCAGTATACACCTTATTGAGACTCTTGGATTTTTTTTAAAATTTGTTTTGTTTTGTTTTTGTAGCGGGGATCAATCTCACGACCTTGCACTTGCCAGACAGGTGCTTACACCACTGAACTAAATCCCTGCCTCTTTGATGTGTTTGATATCCTTTAGTAATCATTTTCTAAAACCTGACTCATATCTAGTTTATCTGACAGTGTATTGTCTAATTTTTATTTTGGCTTCTTTTCTATTCTCTTTTATGGTTTTTGAATACCATATTTAATCTTTAAATATAAATTCACCTAAGGGGTGATAAACTAGTCCATTGTACATTTTTATGCCCTTTCTCTTTGGTTTTTGTAATTTATTCCCTCGATTAAACATCTAATAAAAATATTATTGATTGCCAATATCTCTTTTTAGCTGTATCTTCATACTACCTTTCAATCTTTTCTATTTACATACTTGTAAATCAGAACTGCATGTCTGAAAAGTCTAGCACATAATAGTCACAAAAAGAATATCTATTTTCATGTATCAAACTTCACATACATATAACCTATGTTACTAGAATAAACATATTCCAGATACTCAAATCTACTAAATGGAATATATGTTGTATTTTTTACTTCCTTCCATCTCCATTCAATTATCAATATCCCCAGCTATGCTTTCCTGAAATGTCCTTCATCTCTTTTACTCTCATATTTTCCCACTCATATTTATTTTAATACTTGTACTGGAGTTGGTTCACTTATCTTCTTTTTTTAATTTTATTTAAAGAGAAACAAAAGCATGTAAAGGGTAGAGGTAATACAGAATTCCAAAAATAAATAAATAAATAAACAATAAGAAATCACTAGTTAAAATTACATATTGTCCTATTAGAAATAGTTGATCAAGTTACAAAATTAAAGCATACAAAATAGATAGTCAAACAGTGAGAGTGTAGACAGCTATGCATGCTTGAATATCTGCATGTATTTCTATACTTTCTTTATTAGAGGGAAAAACAAAACTTAGCAAGACAAAACAAAACAAATTCCTATAAAAACATGAAACCAAAAAGTCGTATAAAACCACAGTACAAGGTGATCTACAATGATTACTGTGTTGTTTCTTA
Organism: Hydrochoerus hydrochaeris; assembly: GCA_004027455.1. NCBI lineage: Eukaryota > Metazoa > Chordata > Mammalia > Rodentia > Hydrochaeridae > Hydrochoerus > Hydrochoerus hydrochaeris. The sequence continues at coordinate 24,492 of PVLA01013174.1, forward strand.
TTATCTTCAATAGAATGTCTATATCAACAGGCATAATTGAATATAGCAGTATGATTGAGTATAGTAGTAAATAACAATATTAGTAAAAATAAAATATTGTAGACAGTATAAAACTTCAAAGACAGGTAATAATCAAACCATAGTGGATATTCTAGTGGATCTTGTCATCTTAAGTGCAGTTGCCTATACTCTCAGGCTTGATATTATCAATCATAACAGCTTTGAATAAAATCTATCAATACAAAACAGTGATCCAACAAACCAGATTTGATTACGATCAGTCATGGTAAAACAATGTAGGTGTTACAGAGCTTTAGATTAAGTTAATAGGAAATTAAAGATGATTACTGTACTATATCCTGTTATTTTCAGGATTACTGTCTGTGCCCTCAAATCTAGTACAGGTAAAAATGACTGGAACAGAATATAATACATCTAAGCATAGTAGTGTGGGTAATGTGGGTTTTAAATCCTGGTGCACTATTTACAATATAGTGTATCAACACCATCTATATTATAGTTTATAGTTATCCTTCTCTGCCTTATTTCTGCTATGCTATTTTTCTGCCTTTGTTTGTCTAGCTTTCTGCTTCATTCTACTTCCTGCCCCACTCACTGAGGCCTTTCTGCCACTGTTCCTAAAATCCTAGTATTTTTTTTTCTCTCTCTAGAATGTCCTTCAGTATTCTCTGTAGTGTTGGATTGGTGGTCACAAACTCGCCCAGTTCCTCTTTGTCATGGAAGCATCTTGTTTCTCGATCAACTTCTAGTGACAGTTTCTCAGGGTACATCAATCTGGGCTGCAAGTTATTTTCTTTCAGGGCTTGTAACACTTCATCCCAACCTCTACTTGATCTGATGGTCTGTGTTGCGAAGTCAGCCATGATCCTGATGGGCTTACCTTTATAGGTAATCTGTTTCTTTTCTGTGACAGCTTTTAATATTCTGTTTTTATATTGAATTGCTGGCATCTTGATTATTATATGTCTGGGTGTAGATCTGCTTTGGTTGTAGGTGGCTGGAGTTCTGTATGCTCACACAACTGAATGTCATTTTCTTTTCCCATGCTTGGGAAGTTTTCCTTAATTATTTCCATGAATAGCCTTTGTAATTCACCTGTATGTATTCCTGCTTCTTCACTCATGTTTGTTATTCTTAAATTGTAGATTCTCTTGTCATCTTCTAGACTTTGTATTGTTACTGCCTGTTTCCTTGTTACTTTTAAGAGATATTTCTTTTCATGATCACACACTGCCAACTTGTCTTCAAGTTTTGATAGTTTATCCTTAGTTTCTTTTAGGGAGTTTTGCCAGCTTTCAATGGAGTTTTTAATTTTCTGGTAGTCTCTTTGAATCTGCTTCACTTATTCTATATTTTCTTTATATTCTTTATCGAATGTTTCTTTCCTTTTTTTGTGTTCCTCCCTTTTTCCATCTGTATCATCCTGAGAGATGATTCCTGAGAGCATTTCTTTTATTACTCTGCTCATATCCTGATTTAATATTTCAGTTTTGAGCTCGTCTACAAAGTCCCGAAGATATCTCTTAATGTCCATTGAAGCCATGTCTGATGTTGCGTGTTTGCCACCCTCAATCTCCCTTGTTTTTCCTTCTCTTGGATCAGGGCTCTCAAGGTTCTGGGCTGGGGGCCTCTTCCTGCCTCTCTCTCCTGTCATGGCCCTGGCTTCCTCCACACAGGTTACAGTGCAGGTTCCAGCCCCCTTCCCTGTTGGCCATGGTTCCTCTGAAGCACGCTGGCTAGGGACCTCCACCCTCTCCTGCCTGCTCTTGTCACTGAGGTGTAAGCAGCTTTTGTCTATGCCTGCCCCTCCCCACCAGGCCAACCAAACTTCAGCTGCCTTCCCCCGATTAGTACTTGCTAGGTGCAGGGAATCGATTTGGGATGGCTCACTGGGTCCTGGCCAAGGGCGCAGCCCAGTTCAAGCAAATCCCACGAATCTGCTCTGGGGAGGGAGCAAGCAACCAACTGAAGTCATTGTCTCTCCCAGTTCAGGCTCCTCCTGCCCAATTTCAACATGTCGCCTATTTGGTTGTGCCCTTCCTGTGTGGATTATTCTCAGCACTGACCTTGGATTAATGAAGGTCCTTTTGCCAGTTCTGCTCTCTGTTGGGCTCACCAACCCCCTGACTTCAGCGTTGCTGTGTGTCCTGTGAGTGGTGGCAGGAACGGGTTTGGGCAGCTCTGCCTGCCACCTCAGATTCAAGCTGGTGAGTCACCGAGGAAAACACTGTGTTCCTTAATTTTTAGCTGTTTCAGTTGTAGTCCCGAAATATTTGATGAGCTTTTTTACATTTTAATTTCTTCTTCTATCAAGAGGATCCATCTCCCTCTGTCTGGGTCTCTCCAGGGTGTTTTATTCTGGCATCTGAATTGTTTCTCCCGGGAGGCTTTGTATTCTGTTGCTCAGTGATCGGCCATCTTTATTCATCATGGGTTCACTTATCTTCTAGTCTTCTTAAAATGTGTGCTTATGTGGGATGGAAATTCTTGGGCACTTTTGTTGTATTGAATTTAACAGAGTCTGTGATCAAATAGTATAGATTCCATAAGCATTTTCTACTTTGAACTGACTTTCAGTATTCTCTTCTATAATAGCTTGTCATTCTTCTCACAATAATTTTGGTATTTGACATCTGTATAATCATACTTAGTAAACAAGAATTGTGATGTGTAAATATTAGCTGCAGATAACTGTCCCAATTTCTTTTTGAGGTGGAGCAGTATATAAATAAACATCATGCAAATTGCTCACTAAATTTAATTTATGAATTTTTCCATTGCTCCTTAACCATATGTAATAGAAATTTTTAGAAAAGTATTGAAATGATTATGAAAATGTCAGTGTGTATGGAAGATGCTATAAAAGTATAAGAATACTGCAATGAATTGCCATAAAATAAATTTAAAATATTCTTAATACCATTTCTACTGAGAAGTATATCATTTCTTATTTTGAATTAGCCAAAACCTTTTTCCTAGCAAACAAATTGATTTGCCCTTGCTGTGCACAGAATTTTCATAACCAGTTTTCTCACTTCTATTTTCTGCAAAGTATATGAATTTATAGTTTACAATGACTGTTGCACTCTACCATGCTTTAACATTTCTTCTCATCACAATCTATTATCTACATCTTCTTAGACTTATTACTCCTTCATCATCTTGCAGTATGTGGTAATTTTGATCACTTTCTTTTGGACATGCAGTATTTCTGTCTTCTCCAAACATTTCTCTACCTTAGCTGATCATTGTTTCATTCTTCTGCATGAAAGAGAAGGCAACACTGATTTATACAGTCAGTCAATAAGCATATTAAATATCTCCTTCATCTCAACATTTTGTAAATGATAACACAATTCTAATTTCCAAATAACTTCCTATTTTAATAGAAATACAAAATGCAAACCAGGGGTCATTTTTATGCCAGTGAGTTCATAATGATGAGCCTAGAAATGGATGGCATTCTGAGCAAAGAGGCTCATTGGTGTATTTTAACCAAAAGAACATTGAAAGAAGAAAAGCTAGATATCATATATTGGTGAATATAGTGAGAATTTTCATACATAAAATTTATTCCTATGTAAGGCCATGGAAAAATCAATTCAATTGTGAATCATGAGAAGAAAATCAGAAAAAATAAAATCGAGTAGCTTTATGTCCACAAACATCATTGCAGTAGAAATTCATATGCTAATTTCTCAACATCTATCATTAATGTAACCTTTAAAAGGGTTTTCTTTGCAAAAAAATCTACAAGGTATTTACACATTATCTGTCTCTCTCTTTTCTCCATCCTGTACACTGTAAATCTAATTTGAGTGCAGTAGTCTGCTGTAGCCCAAAGCTCTTATTACAATTTTTGTGATAGGAAGTCTCCTGTCACTCAGAATGCTCTTACCAAGTCTTTGGAGGACTAATGCATATTAAAAATAAAACTTCATGATATTTCCTTTAATTTAAGGGAACAGTTTCTCTCTATCTGCTTGATTTACTGATAATTGTCATTGGGGAAATGGAATTGTCTGTAGCCCAATGTAGATGAAAATAGTGTTGCATAACTATAAATGTAACCCGGCTAGAACTTTGCATCTATTTGAAATATGTTGTCTCTAGAAGGAAGGTAAATACTGAAGGCCAGAACCATACAATTTGCCAAACAAAGTAGTTTTCCTGTCTCCCTTAACAAAAATCAAACTCTTTGTGCCTCCTTTGCTCATCTCCCTTCCTCCTTCTCCTTCTCCTTTACCTTTTTCTCTTTTCCTTTTTCCTTCCTTCCTTCCTTCCTTCCTTCCTTCCTTCCTTCCTTCCTTTCTTCCTTTTCTCTTTCTCTTTATTCCTTCCTCCCTTCCCCCTTCTTCTTCCCTTCCCTCCCTTTTGCTTCACTTTCCTCTCCTTCTTCATTCCTTCCTCCCTTCCCCCTTCTCCTTCCCTTCCCTCCCTTTTGCTTCACTTTCCTCTCCTTCTTCTTCCTTCCTCCTTTGCATCACTCCATCCTTTTTTAAAAATTTCTTTTCAGACTGTATATACTAATTAACTATGCTGTACCTCAGTTTCTTCCTGTGAGGATTAACTATGAATGGGTTGCAACAATATCTGATATATAATAAACATTATTTTCATGTTTTTTATCATATTCTATCAATTTCTTTCAGAATACTTATTCAGTGCTATTCAAAAGTTCAAGAAATTGTAATGTAAATGAGGGACTAGAGATTCTATATCTTACATTCTACAAGTAGACAGAATTGTCCCAGAGTTTTTCCTGTCCTGAGAGCAGGCAGTTATGTTCACCATTTTACAGAGAAAAAAGAACTTTGCAGATATGATTAAGATTATGATCCATAAAATGGTAGACAAAGACTCTTGTGAGCCCAGCCTACTTTTATGAGCCTTTAGAATGACTCAATGTTTGGAGTCAAAAATCGTGCAGCAGAAAGAAGAGAGGTACTTTCACCAAGTCAAATAAATAGCTACCATATTGTTAATGAAACAGGGGCAATAAAGTGAATGACAGAGAAATAGAGTCAGAGAAGCAAAGAGCAAAAGAGTGAGAGAAGGAATGAAGAGGAATATATTAAAATCAGCAATAAATAATTAGAAAACAAAATGTCTTATATTATGAAGATATCAGGGGCAAAATTCTAAAATATTTAGAAAGGAATCTAGCAAAGACAGCAAAAGAGTATAACTGAAAGAGAACTGGAAAAGATGATTGGAAGATTCACATTTATGAACACTTTTTTAAAAAAAGAAGAGCACAAATGATCCTCAAAGCCAAGATTATTCTGGGAAGAAACATGTTTGGAAGGAAATCTTTACTAGTAATTAAAATTTAATATGAGAAATACTATTTAAATTCTAGCAGTCATGCAAGATTATATAAAAAGACTACTGTATATTAAGAAGTATAGTGTACAAACCTATAATTTGGTAGTGGAAGATGTAAAACAACCATAAAATATTATTCAATAGGATGTATTTGTTTTTGTTTTGGTACCGGAGATTGAACTCAAGACCTCACACTTGCCAGGCAGGTGCTTATGCCACTGAGCTAAATCCCTGGCCCATCAATAGAATTTTTCATACAAAATATTTCAAGAAACTTGAACAAATACAAGAAAAGAACATAATATATATATATATATATATATATATATATATATATATATCAAAATCATTCAAATATAACAGTAATTAACCAAAGGGAAATCTTTTACCTTTCCATATGTAAATAAGCCTTAAAAATCAGAAATGAAGAATCTTAAAGAAATAATTTTATTATATTAGAATAAAATGTTTATTTAAAAAGACTCTAAAGGTCTATAGAAGAAAAAGTTGAATAAATTAATATAAAATACGTATAAATACACCAGAATAGCCCATAATCAAGAAAGGGTACTTCATGATGGTATGATGGAGTAATGTAGAGAAAACAGTAAATTATTCTTGATGCACACGTACTAACACAGTTATGTTTACAAAGTATTACATTCCATGAAAATAATAAATGGATAAAAGACAGTAATATGGCACATACGGTGTATTGGAAGCTTAAATTTTAATTAGAAAGCTTTTCTTGCAAGGTGAGTAAGTTCTACAAATCTATTATACAGTTTAGAGCTAATAGCTAAAAATAGTTAAAATTTTCTAAGAAGGGAGAATTCATGTTACATTTTTACCACAAAATTAATTTAATTAGTTGATAATAAAAGTGACTGGAGAGAACTTTGAGAAGTGATGGATATATCAACAGCCCTGATGGTGGTTACAGTTTCATAGGATTGATGGAACTAGAAAAATATACTCAGATCAAAATTTTGAATTATGTACAAAACTGTAATATTGTTCTTTGTACTATTTATGTGTAACAAAATTATTAAAAAATTGGGGAATGAATAACAATTATTTGCTCCAATTTATACCTTTTGGAAAAAGTTCATAGTTTAAAAACTGGCTTGAAACTTGTGAAAGTACTTGTATCTTTAAACTGACTCAAAAAATATTCCCCTATTAATGTATAGGAAAACTGAGATTTCAAAGGGTTAGGTGTATTTCCTAAGGTCATTTTGAAAAAAAAAGTAAAATAAATTAATAAATTGACTTAAATTTAATTATTTCTGTTAATCACTGAAAATATGACATAGGCACTACTGAATTTTGGATTTAAAATATACAATGTATTATTCATTTGGACTCTGCTTTATTTTTCTTGAACTTCAAGAGATTATATATTTCTTGCTTTGTTCACAAATAAAAATTGAGAAATATTTTAGCTCTGAGTTTTTTTCATTAACTGATTGGTTCATTAATTTGCTTACCCAGGCAATGCACATTCATTTATCTAAGCCTCATGCTAATCTTTAGGCTTCAAAAAGAATTTAAAAAAGCATGATTTCTACATTTTTAAAGTATGCTTGGAATTTTTCTTCCCTTTGTTTTTGGTGTAAAAAGTTTTTTCTAAGTAATATTTCTGGCAGAAAAGACTAGGAAAATTTTTTTTTCTGCCAAATGTCAGCATTTAAGAAGAGATATAAAACACCAAAATAACCAAATTAGCAGGTTATTGAATAAATATATTTCTGTGGATTTCAAGACTATCAATTTGTCAATGTTAAGCATACCATGTAATGCAATCAACATGAGCCCCTTACTAATGTTTAAATGAAATAGTATATATAAGTGATTATATTTAATTATGAGAAAATTTAATACCTTTATTGCTAGAAATAAATGAGAAATAAAAATTTAAATAGTAAATTTCCCAGTTTTTTAATTCTTTTATTTTACAATAACTAGAACCACATTCATCCAGTTGTAATGGGTGTGTGTAATTATTAAATGCTAATGTCATGTTTAAAATAATTATAACCATTTGATTCTGATCATAAAAATTGTAATCACTCATTTTGACAACACAATGATAGGTTCTTTTTATAGATCACTTAGATGTTGTGATCTTAAGGAATTGCCGTTAAATGGCTTACATTTAAATCATAAACCTGTTTAGATTTTTTATCAGTCTTTTAGAAATATAAATCAGGTCAATTTTAAGCTGAATTATACAGAAAAGTTGCTTTTTATTATCTATTCTTCCATCAAGTGAGGAATTGCTTCTCATGAAAAATAATTTACATAATGTTTGAATATATATGTATATATGTAAGTGTGGTGTATATATACATTTTTTTCTTATGACCTGCTTCTTAAATTTGCATTCTTAGCAATTGTGAGACATATAGCCACATCATAAATGATTCACATGTTGCCCAGAGGTACAGTTAAAGAGAGCAAACTGATGTCCTGAATGCATGTTTGTATAAAGTTCTATTAATAATAAATTAGTTCTGTCTTGTAGAGCTCAGGATATGGTGTCTCTACCTCCAGAATAGTTATCTTGCAACTAGACAGAAGTTTATCAGGAAAATGTGTCTTACAGAAGGGTAATATATGTCATCTTACATTTTGTAAAGATTGTTCATAAGAATAATAATAATAAATTTGTACTGTCTCTAATTAGAAATAAGTTTCTATATCAATATATTACCCTTTTTTTGAAATTTATCCTCACAGAATACTTCATCAGGTTGATGTACTGTTCTAAAAATATGCTATGAAATTATATTAAAATGTATTTTATATTTAACCTTTCATTTAACAGAAGTCTTGTAATATAATGAGTTCATAATGTTGGAGAGTCGTCTTTATATTGTGCTTTATATAGAGATGGACAATAGTTACATATTTGTACTTTTATAGTCATAACCATATTACACATTTTGCAATTTTGCAATTATTATTACCTAATGTGGGAACAAAAATTAACAGTTCTTAAGAAAAACAAAGCTTCTAATTAACAGCAGTAGATTGAAGGCATTTATTTAGTTTCCTTATTTCTATACATCACCACAATGGCCATAATGTGATTTTTAAATGTCTTTCCCTGAAGGACAAAACAAAGAAAAGGAGCAAACAGTTAGATATATTGAGAACAGAAAGGAAGATAAATGAATAAGAACTTGATTTTTGGAACCAGAAACTTTTAACCTAAGAGAAAAAAAAATTTGCATCATAAAATTCTCAAATACTGAGGAAAACATAGGAGGAAAGATTTGACAGAGAAATCAAAATGAAAGGATGCCAGAGTCATTTTGCATAAAGAACCAGTGAAGCTGTTCTACAACCCTACTAAATGGGAGAGCCTGCAAAGCTTGCAAGAGAGACCCTAGCTATGAGGCTCGGTGGAGGACTCCGGCTTCACCCTGCAGTTCCGACATTAAGGGAACAGTTTATTGCAAAATGTAAACTCCAGCGTCTACTCTTTCCAGGCGCAAATCAAAATAATCAGATTTAAACACAATGTACAATATTTGAAGTTTTTGCTGTTGTTTGTTTTTCAAACACATCACACCCAAACGTAGATGAATAACAAGTGCTCTTGTGGAGTGTGAATGCTCCCGGAGTGGTCATCTTTCAGTCAGCTTCTTCCTTGTCTGTAACTAAATACAAACCTTTGCAGTTAAAGACTGTCCAATGTTTAAGAGAAATCCCAAAATCAAAAGCAGACACAAAAAGCAAACAAATGAAAAGAAAACAAATAAAAATTAGAGACAACAAAGACAAGATTGGGCTAATAAACTGAAAAGATTGACATTAGAATTCCATAAAACAAGACTTAACAAGTAATTATAAAAAATAAAAATTAAAACTATGATAGAATACATTTTAATGTATATATATATATATATATATATATATATATATATATATATATATATATGTATGGTCAAAGGGCATTTTCCTTTTGGCTGCCCCTGTGTGTGGTATTTTTATATATTCCTGCCTCCTACCTTTCTAAGGTTATTAGGATGGAAATTAGAGATAGGTTCCCATACTGTGCCAAAACTACAAATTGTTTTCACTCTGGTGGAAGGAATGTAAAAATGCTATTTAGAAAATAATTACAAACTCATTTTATTGAGTAGTTTCCAAAAAATAATTATATAATATATAATATATATATATATATATATATATATCCTTGATACATGCATAATATACGTTATGGGAGTTTTAAAATGATATATAACATATGTAAAATATTTATTATTTACTCTGAAATTTTCTGTATGTCTGTATATCTCCTATTTTTAAAGGCTCAGTATGAAAAGCTTTCACTTTCAATCATGATAGAACCTGCCTGAAAAAAATTAAAAATTCAGAACGAAAGTGAAAGAAGATGAGTAGCTTTTTGGCTGCAGTTTCCTAGCCAAAGTGCAGGGGATAGAACCAAGCTGTTTCATCCTGGGCTTTCTCACAGTCTCTTTTATAATACACCAGGTCAAGAGGTCTGCCAATAATTTGCAGGATACTTGTGTTTATATGGCCCCTCCTTTCCAGGTTTCTTTCCTTGGTAATAATCACTTCCATATTCCTCTAACATCTCAAGCCCATGATTTCACAATGAATTCTCACAACTCCTTGTTAATTATCAGCACTAATCCTAGGGATCAAACATGTAAATGTGTGTTTCACACTTTGCAGTTTACTTCTTTTAAATGGTAAAGCTTTCTTCATGATTCTGTGTTGTTTGGTTTGCTGATTCTATCAAATATATTTTGTTATATTCTGTCCAGAATTCATAGTTATTATTTGAGTTACAGTTAGCCTGAAAATAATAATCCAGACCTATTTTAACTAATAGTTATTGGAATGTTTTTCAAGTTGTATTGGAACATGTGTGTCAAAATATCAGTACTTACATACATTCTAGAATATTCTGATGTTTAGTTATCTGTCCCTCAATGTTCCTTGTATTAAAATGTCTACAACTCATTTCATCAACATGAATACCAAATGTTCTAATTTTGATAAGACTTTCTGCCCATTTATGTTACTGATAAGTAGACACCTACTTGTAATCTCATTTTGCAATATCTTATTCATCTTTTATTAACTATAATTAGTGAGAAATACAGTAAGTTATACTTACTTTTAAAAATACTTTTTGAAATTCAGCACAAGCTCACCTTAGGGCAAGGCTGCCCTAAACCACCACCAAGTGCCCGCCCTGCCACCGGCAACACAGTGCAAGCCTGCCTTAGGGCAAGGCTGCCCATAACATCCACTGAGGGCCAACCCTGCCACATGGAACATCAGAAGGTTCCAGTGGGCTCCAGTTAGTGTGAGAAAATTTGGAACATTGCTCCCAGGTGGTGAACTTTGGACTACAGTGGATTAACTGTATCAGTGTGGTGAGTATACCCCTAAAACAGAGGTGTACAAGGGATAAATAGGGCCAGTAGTAAAACCCCCTCCAACTAACTGTAAGACTTTGGTGTGTCTGAAAAGTGTGTGTGATACCCTCCTACACATAGAAAACACCAGGCAGAGTGAAAATGACAAAACAAAAAAGCAAAATGCAGTCTCAAACATATAGTTCACCAGAAGCAAGCATTGGAGACATTGAAATAGAGGACTCCAAATGTAATACACCGGGAATCTCTGAAAAGATAGCAAGTGAAATAAAAAAAAAAAAACTGCATCAGGCTATAGAGGAAATCAAATTAGAACTAGTCCCCCATGTAAAGATAGAAATAATAACTTTAGTAAAGGAGTTGTTGAATGCAACTAAAGAAGAGCTAGAGAAAAAAGTACATGAGCATGGGGCATTGATTAAAACTTTGAATGAACAATATAGAAAACAAGCAGAATTCATGAAACAAACTCAAAGAGACATCCAAGAAACAAAAAATTCTATTGAAAGCATGCAAAACTGCCTAAAGGAAGCTGAGGATAGGATTTTGGACCTTGAGGACAGGACCACAGTTAGTGATCAGGAAAGGATAGGAGTTTTAAAAATAACAAAGCAGCATGAAATGACAATCCAGGAGCTTCATGATGATGCCAAGAGCAACAATATAAGAATAATGGGCATTTGTGAAGATACAGGAGTCCAGGCAAATGACATACGGAAAGTATTTACAGAAATAATAGCAGAAAATTTCCCATACATGGGGAAAGAATCTGATATGCAGATAAGGGAGGCATAAAGAATACCAAACAGTCACAATCAAAATAAATCCACACCCAGACACATAATAATTAAGGTCTCAGACATACACCATAAAAACAGAATACGAAAAACTGTCAGAGAAAAGACACAACTCACCTATCAAGGAAAGTCTATTAGAATCACGGCAGACTTTTCAGCACAAACCCTCAAATCAAGAAGAACTTGGAGCAAGGTATTTCAAGCCCTGAAAGAAAACAACCTTCAACCCAGACTGATGTACCCAGCAAAACTTTCATTCCAATTAATGGAGAAACAATACTTCCATGACAAAGAACAACTGAAGAAATTCATGTCCACCAAAGCAACCCTAGAAAGAGTACTGAAAGATGTACTAGACAGAGATAAAAATGACCACAATCCCCAAAACAACAACAGAAAGAAACCACCAGGTAGGAGAAGCAATTAAATAAGAGGAAAAACAGAAAGAAACAACTGGAACATAACATGGCAAAGTCTAGCCAGTACATATCAGAGATATCCATAAATATAAAAGGCCTCAATGCACCTATAAAAAGAAATAGACAGAATGGATCAAGACCCCACAATATGCTGTATGCAAGAAACACAGGACCCCACAATATGCTGTATGCAAGAAACACATCTGATCCAAAAGGAAACTCATAGATTAAAAGCCAAAGGATGGAAAACAGTATTCCATGCAACAGGAACCCAGAAATCAGCAGTGGTAGCTATTCAATTTTCAGACAATGTGAACTTCAAACCTAAAATGATTAAAAGAGATGGAGAAGGTCACTACATACTTGTTAGTGGAAAAATTCAAGAGGAAGAACTAACAATTATAAATATATATGTGCCAAATACAGGAGCACCCAACTATATAAGACAGATACTAATGGACATGAAAAATCAAATACACAAGAACACAATTATAACAGGATATCTTAACAGCCCATTGTCACAAAGAGATAGATCAACTAGACAAAAAGTCAGCAAAGAAATAACAGAACTGAATCATACCTGTGAGCAATTGGACTTAGTAGATGTTTACAGAGTGTTCCACCCAACTACATCAGAATACATATTCTTCTCAGCTGCACATGGGACATTCTCCAAAATAGAGCATATATTATCCCATAAAACATTCTTAAGTAAATGCAAAGGTATTGAAATCATACCATGCATATCTGTCCATAGTGCACTGAAATTGGAAATTAATGGCAAAAGAAATTGTAAAACCTGTGTAAATACATGGAAATTAAATAACAGCCTTTTGAACAACCAGTGGGCTACAGATGAAATTAAAGAAGAAATAAAACAATGCCTACTATTCAATGAAAATATAGAAACAACATATTGTAATCTGTGGGATGCAGTGAAAGCAGTCTTAAGAGGGAAAAATATAGCAATAATCTGTCATATCAAGAAAACAGAATGAGCACAAATAAACAACCTAATGCTCCATCTCAAGCATCTAGAAAAAGAAGAGCAAGCTAAACCCAAAGCTCATAGAAGAGAGGAAATTGTAAAGATTAGAGCAGGAATCAATGCAATTGAAACTAAAAAAACAACACAAAGAATTAATGAATCAAAAAGCTGGTTTTCTGAGAGAATCAACAAAATTGACAAACCCCTAGCTAACCTTATCAAGAGAAAGAAAGAAAAAACCCAAATTCATGCAATAAGAACTGAAAAGGGAGAAATTACTACAGATCCCATGGAAATTCAAAAGATCATGAACACCTACTTTGAAAAATCTCTATTCACATAGATTGGAAAACACAGAGGAAATGGACAGATTTCTAGAAACATTTGAACTACCAAGGCTCAACCAAGAAGATACAGCAATTTTGAACAACCCAATATCAGCTGTTGAAACTGAAAATGTAATTAAAAACTTAACAACAAAGAAAAGTCCATGTCCTGATGGATTCACAGCTGAATTCTACAAGAAATTTAGAGAAGATTTGATGCCAGTACTCCTTACACTCTTCACTGAAATTGAGAAAAAAGCAATCCTCCCTAAATCATTCCTGGAGGCAAGTATTACTCTGATACCAAAACCAGAAAAAGATCCAACCAAAAAAGCAAATAATAGGCCAATCTCACTAATGAACATTGATGCAAAGATTCTCAACAAAATACTGGCAAATAGAATGCAGCAAATCATCAAGAAGATTATACATCATGACCAAGTGGGGTTTATTCCAGGAATGCAGGGATGGTTTAACATACACAAAACAATAAATGTAATACACCACATCAATAGAGCCAAAAACAAAAACCACATGGTCTCTCAATAGATGCAGAAAAAGCTTTCAACAAAGTCCATCACACATTCATGATAAAAACACTTCAGAAACTCAGAATACACGGCATCTACCTCAACCTTATACAGGCCATCTATGACAAACCAACAGCCAACATTATACTAAATGGACAAAAACTGAAAGCTTTCACTTTAAAATCAGGAACAAGACAAGGATGTCCACTATCACCACTCCTTTTCAACATAGTTCTGGAAACACTAGCCAGGGCAATCAGACAAGAGAGAGAAATAAAAGGAGTAAAGATAGGAAAGGAAGAAGTTAAATT
>PVLA01013175.1:0-17787 GCA_004027455.1 Hydrochoerus hydrochaeris
CATGACGGGTAAGGCCTGGTTGGGTTCATATGAAGAGTCCTTGACCTAAGACAGGCGCTGTCCTCACAGGGCCTGCCATACTCTTATAAAGTGATAAGGGAGGAGATGTAGGGAGCAGCATGATAGCTTCATGGCTGCCACTCCATCTCTCCCTCCTGTGGGCATCCAGTGCGTCGGCCTACATTTCCCAGGATCCTTTTGCCCCACCCAGGAAATGACAGTGACCCATCCGTAACTTCCTGCCCCCGCTTCTTTATAAGCCAGGGACACTTCCTCAATAAACGAGGTTTGATTGGGAAACTTCAACTTGCCTCCATCTCTCTCTCTTTACCCTGCCCCCGCCCCGTTTTCCTTCCTCTAGGGGAAAACCCACGCATTGGTCCGCAGGCCGGATCACTGTATTATTTTTATCCTTTTTTCTGTTTTGTTTTTTTTTCTCTCTATTTAAAAGAAAAGAAAAAGAAAATTAAAAGATATTCCATACTCTTGGGCAGGAAAAACCAATAAAATGAAAATGATTGTGGTGTATTGAAAACTGATGGTCAGCTTGTAATACCAACTGAACCAAATCAGCATGGAATTGAGTGTGAATGGCTCACTTGAGGATTGTTGCTGATATAAAAAGGAGAACTCGGGAGAAAGAATTTAGTGTTGTTGGTTCTGTGTGGTGGTGGTGTTTGTTCTCTTGGAGGAGCTTGCTGAACTTCATTTCTGATATGAACTTGGCTGTTATCATCAAAGGCACTCAGCATCTTGTTATTTAGAATGACTGTGGTGCACTTTGGGGTACCTGCGGGCCTCACTTTGAGCATAGCTTTCTGGCTCTAGACGGGAAGATGGAGTGGTGTTCAGTCTCCAGGAGAAGCTTGTCATGCTGGTTTCCTGATATGAAATTGTCTGTTCCAGTTGTCAGAAGAGTTCAGGACTTCCTTGTTGCTGAGAATGGCTGTGGTACTTTTTTGGGGAATTCTAGTCTTCACTTTAAGTGTCATTTTTTGGCTCCAGTGCAGAACCCTCAGCCTACTGGCACAGATCCTTCATCCCATTGGCACAGACTTTCTAGCTCCCACAACTGATCTTTGGTCCTTCCCACTGTAGATCCCTGAAACAGACTTGCATGAGATATTATCTTGGGCTTTAGGTTTCCAGTTGGACCCATAGAGACATTGTCATGGGCTCAAGGTCTTCAGCTGGACTCATGCAGGACATTGCCGTAGGATCTGGGCCCTCAGCTGGATTCCTTGAGTCTTAGTGTGTGGACAGATTTCCTTCACTTCTTGTATTTAATTCTTTAGTGAGTATTATAAAATAATAGTATAGATTTTGTATCCTGTATATGATTGTTTTCCTTGAAATCCCTGACTACAATGGCCATACTTCCAAAATTGTTGTATGGATTTAATACAATTCCAATTAAAAGTTTAACAGCATATCTCACCAAATTAGAAAAAACAATCCTGAAATTCATTTGGAACCAGAAGAGATCTAGAATAGCAAAAGAGATTCTGAGCAACAATGATAAGGCAGGTGGATCACAATCCCAGACTTGAAATTATACTACAAAACTACCATGACAAAAACAGCCTGGTACTGACCAACTCATCCCCACCCAACCAAAACAGAACAGAAAAGAACAAAACAAAACAAAACCAAAGATTGAATGGAACAGATTAGAAGATGGAAAAACAACTCCAGGCATACTTAGCCACTTTATCTTTGACAAAAGTACAAAGCCCCTCAGTGCAAGAAAGCCTCTTTAATAAATGGCAAAATTTTAGCCAGTTGTCCCTCAGACAAAGGACTACTCTCTATAATATAAAAAGAAGTTTTAAAAAATCAGACCCTCAAAATTGAAAGATGCAATCCATCTGAAATAGACACTTCTCTGATGAAGAAGAAAAGGCAAATAAATATATGAAGAAATGTTCAACATCATCAGTCATTCAAAAATGCAAATTAAAGCAACAGTGAGACCCTATCTCACCCTAGAAAGAATAGACATTATCAAGAAATCAGGTAATAACAAATGCTAGCATGGCTGTGGTGAAAAAGGGACACTGCATTGTTGGTGAGAGTGTAGATTGGTACAACCACTGTGTAAATCAGTGTGGACTTTCCTCAAAAAAATTAAGACTAGCATTTCCATTTGACTCAGCTGTCCCTGTTCTTGGAATCTTCCCAAAAGAATTAAAATCACCATGCCATAGCAATCTACGCATACTCATGTTTATATGGGCACAGTTTATCATAGCTAAATCTTGGAAACTACTCAAATGCTTATCAACTGATGAATGGATAAAGAAGTGAGTTTTTAAAAAGCACAGTGGAGTACTAGTCTGCCATAAAGAATAAGCTCGAGACATTTCTGACTAAATGGAATTACCTTGAGGCCATTCTCTTAAGCAAAATAAATTGGAGACAGGTGTAAATACCACAATGTTTCTCTGGTGTGAGAAACCAAAAGTGTAAATAAGGACCAAAACATGTAAAAGATATTGTGAAATAGTAAGAAAATGTTCAAATAGGAAGGGGAGCTAGGAAGGGGTGAGGAGGAAAGGAAAGGAAAGGAAAGGAAAGGAAAGGAAAAGAAAGGAAAGGAAAAAGGAATGAAGAAAGAAAATGGAAACAAAGCTTTTGTAAATAAGGAGGGAAAGGGGTTGAAGGAAGGTTTCAGGAATGGGAAAAGAGAATCAAGTTACATCATGAACAAAGTACAAATATGTGTACCATATATCAGGTACAGATACAAATTCCCTATGACAAATGTTATCATTATGTATACTTAAAGTGTACCATGCACTTAATTTTTTTATTTAGAGAAAAAAGCAACACAAAGTTTTGATACAGAATTTTGAAACAAAATATTAACACTAAGAAATCACTAGTTGATAAATTACATATTGTTATCTTAGAAATAGTTGTTCAAGTTACAAAATCAAAGCATAAAAAATAGACAATCAAACAATGACAATGCAAACAATTCTGTTAGATAGTCCAGCAAAAAATTAATGGTATGGTTATTTATCTTACTTTTATACATACATAGAGATATATCCTTTAGAGCACTTTCATTCCCTTTTATTTTTACAATATTACAATATCTATTTTGGATCTTATATATCCTTCATATATTATACAAAAACAATGCAATATTATTATACTAGAAACAATGCAATATTTACAAATATGAGTCTTATTTATTTCACTTATGAGAATAGTCTCAAGTTGCCTCGCTTTATCTGTAAAAGCCTCAGAATCATCCTTTTTATAGCTGAGAAATATTCCATTGTATAAAAATATCATATCTTTTTCATCCACTCTGCGGCTGATGGGCATTTGGGCTATTTCCAAGATTTAGCTATAAACATGGGTGAACATGTATTGCTGTTACATGACCTTTTCAGTTTTTCTGGGAAAATACCCAGGTAGGGAGTAGCTGGATTGAATGGAACTTCCAATCCTAGTTTTTTGAGGAATCTCCCTAATGATTTCCACAGTGGCCCCACCAGTCTACACTCGCATCAACAGTGGAGAAGTGTTTCATTTTCCCCACAGCCTTGCCAACATTTATTATCAGTTGATTTCTTGATGGCAGCCATTCTTTCCAAAGTGAGATGAAATCATAATGTTGTCTTAATTTGCATTTCTCCAATGACCAGTGAGGGTGAGCATTTCTTCATGTATTTATTTGCCATTTGTATATCTTCATCTGAGAAATGTGTGCTCATCTCAGATGCCCACTTTTGGAGAGGGTCTTTGAATTTGTGGGGCTTGATGTTTTTTAATTCTTTACATGTTCTGGATATAAGTCCTTTGAGAGATTGCTGGCTAAAATTTTTTCCCATTCTGCAGGATTTCTTTTGACTTTCTTTTGAAGGGCAAAAACTTTTTAATAATATGAGGTCCCAGTTGTTGATTCTTTGAAGTAGTCCCTGTGCGATTTGCATTTTGTTGATGAATTCTCTGCATACCCTATGTCTCCAAGATTTCTACCTACCTTGCCTTCCAATAGATTTAGTGTTTCTATTTTAATATTTAGATCTTTGACCCATTTTGCCTTTAGTTTAGTGCACAGTGACAGGTATGGGTCTAGTTTCAGTCTAGTTTCATCATATGGAAGCCAGTTTTTCCAACACGATTTATTAAAGCAGTAATCCTTCTTCCAGTGGATATCTTTAGCACTTTTGTCAAATATAACGTGGCTGAATGTCTTTGTGGTTGTGTTAAACATCTTCTAATATATTCCATTGATCCTCAGGTCTATTTATTTTCAAGTACCATGCTGATTTTATCACTGTAACTTTGTAGTATAGTTTCAAGTGAGGAATTGAGATGCCTCTTGCCTTACCTTTGCTGCCCAGAACTGCCTTTGCTATTCTAGATTTCTTCTGTTTACAAATGAATTTTAAGAGTGTTTTCTCTAGATCTGTGAGATATGTCAATGGTATTTTGATTGGGATTGCATTAAATCTGTATAAGAGTTTTGGGAGTATGGCCATTTTCACAATGTTGTTTCTTCCTAACCAAGAGCAAGAAATATCCTTCCATTTTCTAATATCCTCTTCAATCTCATTTTTCAGTGTAGTACAATTTTCAGGATATAGGTCTTTTACATTTTTAGTTAAGTTGATTCCTAAGTATTTCATGTTTTTAGATGCTATTTTGAAGGGTGATATTTCCATAATTTCTCTCTCAGTGTGTTTTTTGTTTGTGTACAGGAATGCTACTGATTTTTGAATTTTGACTTTGTATCCAGCTACACTGCTGAATTTGTTTATTACCTCTAGTAGTCTTTTAATGGAGTTTTTTGGGTCTTGTATATAGAGTATCATGTCATCTGCAAAAATTGATAATTTAACTTCTTCCTTTCCTATCTTTATTCCTTTTCTTTCTCTCTCTTGTCTGATTGCCCTGGCTAATATTTCCAGAACTATATTGAATAGTAGTGGTGATAGTGAACATCATTGACTTGTTCCTGATTTCAAAGTGAAAGGTTTCAATTTTTGTCTGTTTAGTATGATGTTGGCTATTGGTTTGTCATAGATGGCCTTTATAAGATTGAGGTAGACACCGTGTACTCAGAGTTTCTGAAGAGTTTTTATCATGAACATATGTGGGACTTTATCAAAAGCTTTTTCTGCATCTATTGAGATGATCATGTGGTATTTGTTTTTGGCTCTGTTGATGTGTTGTATTACATTTGTTGATTTGCATATGTTAAACCATTCCTCCATTCCTGGAATGAATTCCACTTGGTCATGATGTATAATCTTCTTGATGATTTGCTGCATTCTATTTGCCAGTATTTTAGTGAGAATCTTTGCATCAATATTCATTAGTGAGATTGGCCTATAGTTCTCTTTTTTGGTTGGATCTTTCTCTGGTTTTGGTATCAGAGTAATACTTGCCTCCAGGAATGATTTAGGGAGGATTGCTTCCTTTTCAATTTCATTGAAGAATTTAAGGAGTATTGGCATCAAATCTTCTCTTTCTTGTAGAATTGAGCCATGAATCCATCAGGACCTGGGCTTTTCTGTGTTGGTAATTTTTTATTACGTTTTCAATTTCAATAGCTGATATTGAATTATTTAAAATTGCTATATCTTCTTGGTTGAGCTTTGGTGATTCATAGGTTTCTAGAAATCTGTCCATTTCCTCTGTATTTTCCACTCTATGTGAGTAGGCATTTTTAAAGTAGGTATTCTTGATCTTTTGAATTTCCGTGGGATCCACAGTAATTTCCACCTATTCAGTCCTTATTGCATGACTTTGAGTTTTTTCTTTCTTTTTCTTTATGAGTTTAGCTAGAGGTTTGTCAAGTTTGTTTATTCTCTCCAAAAACCAGCTTTTTGATTAATTAATTATATATTTTAGTTTCAATTCCATTGATTTCTGCTCTAATCTTTACACTTTCCTCTTCTGTGAGCTTTGGGTTTAACTTGCTCTTTCTCTAGGAGCTTGAGATGAAAATTTAGGTTGTTTATTTGTGTTCATTCTATTTTCTTGATATGAGAATTTATTGCTATGTATTTCCCTCTTAAGACTGCTTTCATTGCATTGCACAGGTTACCATATGTTGTGTCTGCATTTTCATTGAATTGTAGGTACAGGTTTATTTTTTTCAATAATTTCATCTGTAGCCCACTGGCTGTTCAAAATGTTGTTATTTAATTTCCATGTATTTATGCAGGTATGGAATTTTTCACCATTAATTTCTAATTTCAGTGTGCTATGGTCAGATACATACATACATGGGATAATGTCAATACTTTTGCATTTACATAAGAATGTTTTATGGGATAATATATGGTCTATTTTGGAGAATAGACCATATATTATCATGTGTGCCTGAAAAAAATGTGTATTCTAATGTGGTTGGGAAGAACACTCTGCAAACTTCTATTAAGTCCAGTTGCTCACAGGTGTGATTCAGTTCTATTATTTCTTTGCTGACTTTTTGTCTAGTTGAGCTATCTCTTTGTGACAATGGGCTGTTAAGGTCCCCTCTTATAATTGTGTTCTTGTGTATTTGGCTTTTCATGTCCATTAGTATCTTTCTTATATAATTGGGTGCTCTTTTATTTGGTGCATATATATTTATAATTGTTAGTTCTTCCTCTCCAATTTTTCCACTAGCCAGTTTGTAATGACCTTGTTTATCTCTTCTAATCATTTTATGTTTCAAGTTCATGTTGTCTGCAAATAGCACAGTTACCCCTGCTTTTTTCTGGGTTCCTGTTGCATGGAATACTATTTTCCATCATTTGACTTTTAATCTACTCATTTCCTTTCTGTCAGATGTATTTCTTGTATACAGCTATTATGGGATCATGTTTCTTGATTCATTCTGTCAACCTATTTCTTTTGATAGGCAAATTGAGGCCATTTACATTGATGCATATCACTGATATGTACTGCCTCAACTTTGCCATGTTATGTTACAATTGTTTACTTTCTGCTTTTCCCCCTTGTTTAATTGCTTGTCCTATCTCATCATTTCTTTCTGTTTTCTGGGGATTGTGGTCATTTTTATCTCTATCTAGCATGTCTTTCAGTACTCTTTCTAAAGTTGGTTTGGTGGACATTAATTTCTTCAGTTGTTCTTTGTCATGGAAGTATCTTGTTTCTCCATTAAATTTGAATGAAAGTTTCCTGGGTACATCAGTCTGGGTTGAAAGCAACTTTCTCTTACAGCTTGAAATACCTCACCCTAAGCTCGTCTTGACTTACATGTTTGTGCTGAAAAGTCTGCTCTGATTCTAATGGGCTTTCCTTGTTAGGTGAATTGTATCTTTAACAGCTTTTAGTATTCTGTTTTTATGCTGTATGTCTGAGACCTTATTATATGTCTGAGTGTAGATTTATGTTGGTTGTGACTGTTTGGTGTTCTATATGCCTCACTTACCTGCATATCAGATTCTTTCCTCATGTTTGGGAAATTTTCTTCTATTACTTCTGTGAATATTTTGGTTATGTCATTTGCATTGACTGTGGCCTCTTCACTAATGTCTGTTGATGCTATATTTTTTGTTGGCATTATCTTAAATTGCTAAATTTTCACTTCATGCTGCTTTGTTATTTTTAAAAGTTCTATCCTTTCATGATCACTAATTGAGATCCTGCCTTCAAGGTCCAAAATCCTATCCTCAGCTTCATTTCGTGGTTTTGCAAGCTTTGAATAGAATTTTTTGTTTCTTGGATATCTCTTTGAGTTTGTTTCATGAATTCTGCATGTTTTCCATATTATTCATTTAAGTTTCCCATGCTCCTGCACATTTTTCTTGATTTCTTCTTTAGCTGTGCCCAGCAACTCCTTTACTAAGGTTGTTATTTCTGTCTTTACATGGGAGAGTGCTTCTAACTTGATTTCCTCTATAGCCTCATGGACTTGGTTTTTTTATTTGGCTCACTATCTTTTCAGAGATTCCCTGTGTGCTACTTTTGGGCTCCTCTAATTCAGTATCCCCTGCACTTGCTTCTGGTGAATGAGATGTTTGAAACTGCATTTTACTTTTTTGTTTTGCCATTTTCACTCTGCCTGATGTTTTCTGTGTGTAGGAGGGGGTTGCACACACTCTTATCAGACTCACGAAAGTCTTACAGTCAGTTGGAGGGGCCTTTACTACTGGCCTTATTTACCCACTGTACACCTCTATTTTAGGGGCATACTCACAATACTGGCACAGTTAATCTACTGTAGTCCAAAGTTCGCCACCTGGGAGCTAAGTTCCAAGTTTTTCCATGCACTGGGATTCCACCAGAGCATGGGATTAGGGCCCGAGGCTGGAATCTTGGTCTTGCTCACCAATTGGCATCACTGGGCATGGCCCGGTTGGGCCCCCATCCCTTTGTGCAGCCCGGGGTGGTCTGGGATGCAGGGCATGGTCTTACTGCCCGGGAGCAGGCTCAAAGTCTCTTTCCATGTTCTGGGATTCCACTTCTAATTTGATTTTCTCTATAGTCTCATGGATCTGTTTTTTAAATTTTACTTGCTATCTTTTCAGAGATTTCTGGTGTGTACTTTTGAAGTCCCCTATTTCAATGTCTCCTGTACTTGCTGCTGGTAGACTAGATGTTTGAGACTGCATTTTGCTTTTTTGTGTTGCCATTTTCCCCTTT
This sequence comes from Hydrochoerus hydrochaeris, assembly GCA_004027455.1. Taxonomy (NCBI): domain Eukaryota; kingdom Metazoa; phylum Chordata; class Mammalia; order Rodentia; family Hydrochaeridae; genus Hydrochoerus; species Hydrochoerus hydrochaeris. The sequence continues at coordinate 8,620 of PVLA01013175.1, forward strand.
CAAGTTAATATTTGGTCCTTCAATCCCACTAGTGTCAACTGTTGGTAGTATGTGTCTTGGGGCCCTAATGTAAGGTTGATGTTTATCCAATTTCTGGGTCCCACAGTGAATAGGTGGGCCATTTACCTGACTTCCCACTGCAGGGCCTGTTGGGTGAGTTCTATTTTCTTCCTGGGCTGTCAAGCCTAGTAGTATTGATCTAGGTCAACTTTTAGTTCTTGCTATTACTTTATCTTCAGGTTATTACAGGTCACCAAATCTCCCTGTCTATACTATTTGTGTTAGCTGAGGCCCTACTGTGCCCCTATAGTGTGACTGTGTGTCTCATAATCCATTTTGATTTTCTCCAAGTTGGAGGAGTCCTTATTGGCACACTACTCACTCTTCCTGATGTTTTCTGTGTGCAGGAAGGAGTCACTCACACTCTTGTCAGACTCACCAAGGTCTAACAGTTAGTGGGAGGGAGCTTTACTACTGGCCCTATTTACCCACTGTACACCTCTATTTTAGAGACATACTCACCACACTTACTAGAGCCTGCTGAGATCTTCTCTTTGGTTGAGATAGTCACTGAATCTCTCCTCAAGCCAGCACAATTAAGCTGCTGTAGTCCAAGGTTCTTGTAGAAAGTGTGAGAGCTCAGGCTGGAGTTCCCTGGTCCTGAAAGGTCATCTGTAGAGATGGTGGGAGATGCAGGAAGGGCCTGGGTCTAGTCTGGCTGTGTGTGCCCCTCTGGCTGGAGTTCCTGGGTGCTGTGAGGTGGTCTGCAGAGAATGTGGAGTTGTAGGTGAGGCACATGTCTAGGCTAGCACTGGGCGTGCCTCTGGCTAGAGATCTTGGGTACCACAATGTGGTCTGCAGGGAAGGCAGAGTCACAGGAGAGACCCCCATCTATGTCAATTCTGGGGGCATCTCTGGCTGGAGTTCCGAAGTACCATGAGGTGGCCTGTTCTATTCATTCTTCAGGGTTTTTTTTCTCTTTTCTGTTCTGTTTTGGTTGGAGGGGGTGAGTTGGCCAGTATCATGCTGTTTTTGTTATAGTAGTTTTGTAGTATAATTTCAAGTCTGGTATTGTGATTCACCTGCCTTATCATTATTGCTCAGAATTGCCTTTGCTAGTTCAGGGTTGTTTTCTCTAATTTGGTGCTGTTGAACTTTTGATTGGAATTGTATTTAATCTGTATAACAAATTTGGAAGTATGGCCATTGTTGTAGTCAGAGATTGCAAAGAAAACAACTATATACAAGACACACAATCTATACTATTATTTTATAATAGTCAATCAAAGAATTAAATACAAGAAATACAGGAAATATGTCCACACACCAAGACTCAAGGAATCCAGCTGAGGGCCCAGATCCAACAGCAATGTCCCGTATGACTCCATCTGAAGACCTTGAGCCCAGGACAAGGCCTCAATGAGTCCAATTAAGCTTAGAGCCCAAGAAAATATATTTTTTAATATATATTTATTTTTAAGTTTTATTTTAAAGATGATAGAACAAAAGAGGATGGAACAAAGCAGATCAGAACAGAACAATGTAAGCAACACAGCACTTCACAACAAGACAACCAGATAGTTACAGTACCTACCATAATGTCATTTTCTTTGAAATAGCTGAGCATAGCTTCACACACAATAATATCAAACATAACAAAACAGTAAAAAACCATTCAAGAGAATGAGAGCATTACAGGTCATTCTGAACCAAATAACAGAAAGTGAACAATGGCTACTGTAATATCTCATTTGCCATAAAAAATTTGTTTATACTATCATACATATTAAAATCCAGTAAGACACAACATGATAGAACCCATAGTAATAGAAGAACAAAAGCATAGTAGGACTTCAAATCAAGATGATATTAAATCATCAATGGCTGCCATAATGTCTGTTTTCTTCAAAAGAGTTGTTCATATCATCACACATAATAAAATCAAACAAAACAAAATAAAATCATTCCAACTAATGAATGAAACATTATAAACATCAAAGCAATGTAACTGATGAATGGAACATTATAAACATCAAAACAATGTAAAGGGGAAACATGATTACCATAGAATCTTATGTACTCTTACCATTTCTTACACTAGGAAGACTGTATGGTATTTATACATGTGACTTTGATTTATTTCATTTATGAGTATAGATTCAAGTTGCATCCATTTATTTATAGATATCTCAATGTGATAATTCTTTTTAGCTGAGTAGTACTCCATTGTATAAAAGTACCACAGTTTTTTTATACATTCCTCAGTTGATGGGCACTTAGATTGTTTCCAAGATCTGGGTATTACAAATTGTGCTTCTATAAACATGGGTGCACATATATCACTGTGGTAAGATGTTTTCCAGTTCTTCTGGGAATATGCCTAAGAGTGGAATAGCTGGGTCAAATGGGACCTCCAACCCCAGCTTTTTGAAAAATCTCCAGAATGATGTACACAGTGGTTGCACCAGTGTATGCTCCCACCAACAGTGCAGAAGAGTTCCTTTTCCCCCACAGCCTCTCCAGCATTTGTTCTTGGTAGTTTTCTTGATCCTGGCCATTCTTTCTGGAGTGAGATGGTATCTCAGTGTGGTTTTAATGTGCATTTCTCTAATGAATAATGATGATGAACATTTTTTCATGTATTTAATTGCCATTTGAATTTCTTCATCTGAGAACTTTGTATTCATCTTGGATACTCATTTTTGGATTGGGACTTTGAATTTCGGGGGTCTGATTTTTAAAAATTCTTTGTAAATTCTAGACAGAAGTCCTTTGAGAGAAAGTTGACTAGGGTTTTTTTCCCCAATTTCAGGGTTTTATTTTCACTATGCTGGAGATTTCTTCTGACATGCAGAAACTCTTTCATAAGTCCTGATCACAGTTATTGATTCTGGGATATTACCCATGTGGTTTAATTCTTGTTCATGAATTCTCTACCTACCCTTAAGTCGTCAGATTTTTATCTATTTGTCTTCCAACAGATTTAGTGTTTCTGTTTTAGTATTTAGATCTTTGATCCATTTAGATTTTAGGTTAGTACATGGTGATAAGCATTCATCCAGTTTTAGTATTTGGCATATAGATAGCCACTTTTTACAGATCCATTTTAAAAAAATTTATTTTACAGAGAATAAAACAAATGAGGACAGAACAGTGCAGATCAGAACAATGCAGTACAACCAACACAGCATTCACAACAAGACAATTGGATATCAACAGTAGCTACTATAATATCTCTTTCTTTCAAATAGCTGAGAATAGCTTCACAAACAATAATATTAAATATAACAAACTAGAATAAAAGCATTAAAGAGAATGAAAATATCACAAGGCATTCAAATCAAATAACAGAAAATGAATAATGGCTATTATATCTCATTTTCCATAAAAAATTTGTTTATATTATTGCACATGTTAAAATCAAGCAAGACACATCCTGATAGAACCAATAGTAATAGAAGAACAAAAGCATGGTGGCATTTAAAAGCAAGATGATATTAAATCAGCAATGGCTGCCATAATGTCTTGTTTTCTTCAAAGTAGCTGTTCATACCATCACACATAATAAGGTCAAATAAAACAGAATAAAATCATTCCAACTAATGAATGAAAACATTAAAAGTCTTCAAATCAATATAATGGGGATCCATGATTACCATAAAATCTTTAACTATGTGGTATTTATACATGTGAGTTTGATTTATTTTGCTTATGAGTATGGTCTAAAGTTGCATCAATTTATTTATAAATATCTCAATGTGTTTATTCTTTATAGCTGATTAGTACTCCATTGTATAAAAGTACCACAACTTTTTTATCCATTTCTCAGTTGATGGGCACTTAGGTTGTTTCCAAGATCTGGTTATTACAAACTGAGGTGCTATAAACATGGCTGCACATATATCACTGTGGTATGATGTTTTCAGTTCTTCTGGGAATATGCCTAGGAGTGGAATAGCTGTCAAAAGGGACTTCCAATCCCAGCGTTTTGAGGAATCTCCAGACTGATGTACACAGTAGTTGCACCAGCCTACACTCCCGCCAAAAGTGCAGAAGGATTTCTTTTTCCCCACAGCTGCTCCAGAAATTGTTGTTAGTAGTTTTCTTGGTCCTTCCCATTCTTTCTGGAGTGAGATGAAATCTCAGTGTGGTTTTAATTTGCATTTCTCTAATGACCAATGATGATGAACATTTTTTCATGTATTTATTTGCCATTTGTATTTCTTCATGGGAGAACTGTGTGTTCATCTGGGATGCCCATTTTTGGATTGGGTCTTTGAATTTCAAGGGTCTGATTTTTCTTTTAATTCTTTATAAGTTCTAGACAGAAGTTCTTTGCTTGAGGGACACTTCACTAAGATTTTTTTCCCAGTTTGTGGGTTTTCTTTTCACTCTGCTGGAGTTTTCTCTTGGATTGTCTGTTGCTTTCTAAGCTCTGATTTTGTAACTTGAACAACTATTTCTCAGATGACAGTATATAATTTATCAAGTAGTGATTTCTTAGTGTTATTATTATTTTTCTTTTTTTGAAATTCTGTATTATTTCTACTCTTTTTTGTATTGTTTTTTTTCAATACAAAATAAAAAACTTTTGAAAAGCAAATTGGGAAGCCAACAATTGATTATTTGATTTTCATCACTTAATAGCAGCAAGTTTGTGCTTGGGGATCATGAAGCATCAGTATCAGGGCACCAAGTGTGGGGTAGCAGGCTGCTAGAAAACTAATAGTGTGCTGCAGCTAAAGGTGAAATTTTAAAACAAAAACACTACAAATTATTAGGATACGGTTGCTGGAATAAAAAAAATGAAGGTGCTTGCTAGAAGCAGGACGGTTTGAATCTCAGTGGAGAATTTGTGGGAGTTTCCTGGGGTTCAAATATGTCTTACTCGCTGGTGGTATCTATATAGGAGAAGTACCACATAGAAACTTCCCTGGGCCATGAATACTAGGAACACAACATCTGGCAGTGTTGGTAGAACTGGTAATTATCCATCAATTATTCCAGAACTTTTAGAAAAGCACAGGCCATAGCTTTGTATCTTGGCAGAATTGTGAATATGCCGAAGGCCCCCAATATGTATAGGAATAAAGTTATGTATCAGCAAATTGAGGATCCAACACATAACACAGGAGAAACCAATGCTCTTCCAAGCTCGGTGTTTGAGGCCTATCATCTTTCTTAGCCTGGAGCTGATCACATGAGGCATAAGAATATAAAGATAATGCCAGGGGTGGTGGCATATGCCTGTCATCCCAGCACTGGGGAGGCTGAGGCAGGAGGATTATTGCAAGTTTGAGGCCAGCCTGGCCTACAAAGTGAGCTCAGGACCACCCTGAACTGCATAGTGAGACCATGTCTCAAAACACAAAAGAAAAATGTAAGGATACTTCAATGCTATAAATTTCATTATTAAATTCACTGTAGGAGGCAGTCCATTTGACAATCTCCAGTGATGATATTTTTCTACAAAGCCTTTGACACCTTGGAATATTATTCAATGATTGACCATTTATGTAGCATGTGAGAAGCCCTATACACAATATCCAGCACCAAAAATTAAAAAAGCTCTGAGACAAATGTCAATATGATTTTTATAAACCATTAAAAGAAATAGAAATATATGTATGAATTTCTTTAGTGTAGTTTTATATATAGTATATATATGTAAATGTATAAAATATGTATAATATATATGATATATATACAAACACAGCAGAGAGAAACACACATCCAAGTACTTGATAGAGAAATTCTTCAGGAACATAACCAAGAAATCCAGCATTGCAATTGGTAATTACCATTTTTTTGCATGTATGAGCCAATATAATTATATAAAAGAAAATTTTAAAAAGCATAAAATTTTAAATAAAATGAAATTACATCCAGTAATGACATATTTGCATATTAACACTCCCTTAAGAATTAATATAACATTCATTTAAATTAAAGAACAATTTAGGAGGGTAGCAAGCTGGAAAATCAATATGCAAAAAGCAATAGCCATTGGGGATGGAGAGTAGCTCAGTGGTAGAGCACATGATTGATTTATATGAGATCATGGATCCAATCCCCAACTCCAAAAATTAAATAAATAAAAGGATGAAAGATGTAAAATACTCATGCATATGCACAAACATATTCAATGTAGATGAAGGAACATAAAATCTTATTCAAAAATCAGAAAGTTTATAATTTTAAGGATTAAAAAAATACGTATACACAAAAAATGGAAGGCATCTTATACACTTGAATAGGATATCTAAACATTAGAGTTATCAGTCTTCCTCAATTTATTTAAAAATTGAAAGAGCCAAGTATACATGACAACAACCTTTCCCTGCAAACACACAAATTGATGCTAAAAGTTAAATGGGAAAGAACACTTAATGTCAGATAGGTGTGAAAAGGAGTTAGTATTTGGGGAGCAGCAGTGTCTCTAAATACACTGTTAAGCTTGCTCACAGACAGAGCAGTGGGACAGACAAGAGTAGAGAGATAAATCAGTTTTTAAATGAAATCAACCATGTAAATATTAGAAGAAAAGACATATTTTTCTCTCTAGGACTGAGGCACAAGGGGAAGCTAACTATGGGTCAAAATCAAGAGGCAAGAAAGTACATAAAACCAGTGACATAAAAATAGAAAAATGTGATGCTGAAAACACTGTAAGTGAAGACAAAGGAAAAGCGCACTTTATGATTTTGGTACAGCTGGAGAAGTTCAGATGAGGCTTCTCCTCTAAAAATAATAACAATCAACTAGAAAAACGAAGAAATGACTATGTGTTGAATTTACAAGGGTTCATTAGTGACGAAAAGCAGGCAGACTGAGAAAGTGCAGTGACTCTGGAAAGAAGGGAAAGTTCCTATTTGTTAAAATAACTCTGAACTAGAGGACAGGCTGTGGTCAGCACCCTGCAAAAATAACTGAAGGAAAAAATGATTTCTGTAGTTCTGTTGGTCAAAAAAATAACAAAAAGCCAGGTGTGGTAACACATGACTATAATCCAAGAACTTTGGAGACTGAGGCAGGAGAATCATTAAAGTTTGAGGCCAGCCTAAACTACATAATGAGTTCAAGGCCAGCCTGGACTACATAGGGAAACCCTGTCTTTAAAAAATGAGAAGGAGAGGAAGAGGGAGAAAGAGAGGGAGAGGAAGAAGAAAAGAGATGCAAGAAATAGTCTAGGAAAGTAACAAAGGCTACAAAATAAGGACAAAGCTTTGATTTGAAAAAAAAATTGCAAAGAATGGTGCCTCATTTTTAGGCATAATTTTTCTCCAAGTCTAGGGCTGCTGACTTAATACATATACATGGTGCCAAGCAGTCCATGGATGTAAGCCTAAAATTACTCAAGTGCAAATTAGATTATGGAGTTTGAGTAGAGCCAAATGAACTGTCTGCTGAGAGGAAAACATCCCACATTATTTTATATTCTTTTGTTGTTGTTGTTGTTGTTGTTGATAAGTTACATACTGTTATCTTGGAAATAGTTGTTCAATTTACAAAATTAAACTATACAAAGTAGACATTCAAACTGTAAGACTGCAAAGAGTTCTGCTCAATGATCTAACAAAAACCTAGTAATATGGTCATCTATGTTACACACTTAAACATACATGCAGTTATATCCTTTAGAGCACTTTCTTTTCCTCTCTTTTTTACAATAGCAATTACACATTTTGGGTTTTATTACTCCTACATTTCTTATTACTTTTTACACTAGAGACACAATGGGATATTTATCAATATGATTCTTATTTATTTCACTAATGAGGATAGTCTCAAGTTGTCTCCATTTACCTATGAAGACTTCAAGATCATCCTTTTTTACAGCTGAGTATTTCATATTCTTGTGACAGAAATGCAACTGAATATTCTCTAGAGTGTTTCAGGATACAATTCAAAATGACTAAAATAGATAAACAGGCAAATGGAACCCACACTCAAAATAAAAAGCAATCAATGGAAATTAAAACTTTCAGATCTTGGAATTAACTGACAATGATTTTTTAATTCATAGTTTGTCTACTCAAGGGAAAATAAGTAAGGAAAATATTAACTATATAGGGAAAATTCTAGAACTAAATAGTACAACCTCCCAAGCCCTTTATGTCAACTTAAATTCTGTTCATAAGGACCCTTCCAAAGGCTGCACTCCCTCTCACCAGCACATTGATGGTTTAATTCCAAGGTATGATCTGGAATGGAGCCGTGATTTATTTCAGTCAATGACACTTGACTAAAGGAAGTTTGTGTCACAGGAGCTGAAGGAAGCAACTGAGTCTATATATTAGTGGTCAGGGTTCTGGGATGCAGAATATCAGCCTGATTTCTGTGCATACATTTGCATTTTGTGAACTACTTCTGTTTTCCAACTACTAGTTCTCCTTCAGCAAAATGAAGCAGGACCTTCCTGCTTAAATGTCAAGCTGAGACTTCTCTGCAGATCAGCAGTGTGAGCTCTGTTAACAGCAGTGAGATCTAAAGAACAGATTGCTGAGGTACTGAAGAAAACAAAAATGGAAAGATGTTCACACATGGACTTGGGGAAAATGATCTCCCTGGTTTGCTAAAGCACCCAGCTCTGACGGCATCAGAGATGCTGAAATGAGAGAAAACAACACACTGAATGAGGTCTAAATCTGCCTAGGTGAATTAGCATTCACTTCTTAGCCAAATCTTGCTATCCATAGGCCTGATTCATCAGTTTCAAACTGACCTGATATATCAGTTTCAAACCACAATGTTCACTGTGCTGGGTGTGGTGGTGCACACCTGTTATTCCAGCACTCGGGAAGGCTGAGGCAAGAGGATTATTGCAAGTTTGAGGCCAATGAGGGCTACATACTGAGTTCCTGACCAGCTTGAACTATGTATTGAGAGCTTTTCTCAAAAGGCAATTTAAAAAAAAAAAACAAACAAAAAAGGAATTTCCACTATAACCTATACTTTGTGAGACCAGAAAAATAATGATTGAAACTGAAAATTTACTGGGCATTGACCCTGTGCCAGATAGTGGTCTAAGGGTCATAAATACAGAAACTGATTTAATAATCTAGTGATCTATAGATGTCAACATTTTTGTTAAGCAGATACTAACAATCTGACACACAGAGATCAAATTTTCCTCCCAACAACACACAGTACGTGGTGGTGGATAGA
>PVLA01013175.1:17887-38739 GCA_004027455.1 Hydrochoerus hydrochaeris
AAAAAAAAAAAAAAAAAAAAAAAAAGTGCTGGGATATTGCACATGCTGTGGAAAATAGCATCTACAATTGTAAAATTTTGAAAATAAGAATAGAATGAAATTATGAATCAAGTCAATATTGAAGAGGTAGACAAAAGATAGGCTGCTACTTGGAGCTCATGATGTTTGGGAAAGATGCTGACTGTAAAAATGCTGGAAAAAAGTCCTAGTGTGTCACAAGAAATTGACAGCAGGGCTATACAAGAGGAGGAGAACATAACTGGGAGACACCAAGTCACACAAGGCAGAAGCAGAGTTTTATGTAATAAATGCACATTAAAGGAAATGAAATTAGATTACAGTAAGGAGCATTTGCGTTTCTAATCCATTTCCCAATAAGCAGCTCAGAATTCATTCAGAGAACATACCAAGAGATATATTAGTGATTTCCTGAGCTAAGCATGGCCAGCATATCTGGAATTCCAAATACTCAGAAGACTGAGGCAAAATTAAAAAAATATATGTTAATGGTCTGAGGATACTGGGCATAGAGACTCTTGGCCTCCTGTCTCCTTGTATAAAGTTTATTTGCCAGAGCTCAAAAAAAAAAAGCTCTGTTTTTTTGTTCTTTGATGATAATTATGAGGATGCCTATGTAAATTGACACTAGATATTCAGTGTCAAAATATGGTCTTCTCATACTTTATTTGGAAAAGAAATGAGGCATGTATTTATTGAAATTTCTTGAAAAAATTCAAAGTAACCTGTAGAAAGAGAAAGCAAGTTAACACTAACCCAGTGACTGACCTGGAAATGGCAGGTGAGAAATCTTACCAAAGGATACAAAAAGTATACCGGGCACAGTGAATATGTTCACTATTTTGTTTATGGCAATAATCTCATGAGTGTCTATGTATATCAAAAATTCTTAAATTGTATGTGTTAAACTTGCACAGCTCATGAGTTTTAAAATATACCTTAGTAAGGGTATAAAGGGTTAAAGCAGAAATGAACAGAAAGTGAAGCATGAAAAAGAGAAAATCAGTTACAGAGGTTTCTTTTAAAGTCACAAGCACTCTCAACAGTAAAAGGCAGACTAAATATGATCTGATGTGAATGTGTGAGGTCTCACTTGTAAACATAATCAAAGCACAAGGAATTTCCACCTAAACATGGAGAACAGTGTCTGCTCTGATACAGTGAACATTCTGTCTCTCCTCTGTGTGCACCTGTGCATGTTGGTGAGTGTTTTACCCAACAACAGCAGAAAACACAGTTTTTTCAGAAGACACATACCCTTGTTGCCAGAACAGACCACATTCTAGGCTAATATCATGCATAAATAAATACAGAGAGTTGCAATACTCTCTGATATACTGTTGGATCACAGTGGAACTAAACTAGAAATCTAGAGCAAAAGAAACCACAGAAACTATGCAAACATATGGAGAGTCAGTAGTCAAATTTTGAACAATGAATGGTAAATGTGAGTGTAATCATATTCATATCTGGCTGTCCTGGTCCCTGTCTCTCTCACAAACACATACAAAAGAGATTAACTCAGATCCATTTCATGGAACCCTGAAAACAAGTAAAGACAGAAGAGCAAAATCAGCACAATCTTACTGACATAAGGAGAAATGTGGTAGCTGCTATTGCCACCTGTGGATATCTTTTGTTCCAAATTATTGGTCTGTAGTAATGTAGACAAGGGCATGATGACTATAGGCCAGCTGTGTGCAAGTAATGCCACACAGTCTAATGTCATGCTCATGTCATGGTCATATTATTAGCTTAAGTGGGGACGTCTACAAACAGTCATTGGCTCCCAGTCCTCAATAGGACCATAGAAAGAATAGGAAAAAAATGTTTCCAGCTCCAAAGGCTACAGTTCTATTCTGTACTACTTTTCAACAGTGCCTCCAGGGGTGAGAGATATTGTGCAATATTACAACCCACGATAAGCCATATTCACCCAGTTTCTCAAGTTCCTTCCACATTCTGAATTTGTGCATAAAGGTCATGAGGGCAGTGTGTGTGTGTGTGTGTGTGTGTACAAGTATATGTGGAGAATAGGTACCACAAATAAGTACACGCACCCTACACTGTAAGCATCAGAACATACAAACATCCTGAGACCATTCTCAGTATCCAGGTCATGGCCAGCACCTGACCTGATTAAAGAGTGAACAAGACCAGAGTAACCAGCCTGGTAGAGCATTAGAAGCATACACCCATCTCGGGCTGTGTACCTATGACCTTCCCTGCTTGCCATGCATCACATACACCCATCAGTCTTTTAACACATAGATTCATGAGCTAGGAGAATTGGTCCTATGGAAAATGGAGGCACAATGGAAAATCTGTGTTCTGTCCAGCTCCTGGAATGTTCTCCAAGTATCCCTCTCTGAGACCCTGTCTCCCAAACCTTCTAAACCATAAGGAAACATTCACCACAGATTGTTGCCACTATGGGCTATCGAACAGCAGCCAGCAGTAAGCACTGGTTATCTGGAACCAAAGCACTTATAGGCACTGAGATTCCCTGAGTTCTCTTCATGCAAAGCTTCAATTACCGTGTCAATTGCTGGGCAGTGACACTTTCTGCAGAGGGGCCATGGTGCACCTGTGAAGAATCTGTAGTTGTTATTCCCAGGACAAATCAGCATGGTGGAAAACTTAAACATGAACTAATTAACACACAAAATGGGAACTTCTCTGAGGCCATCACAGTGAACTCAGAGCTGGGCTGGGCTGGTCCCAGCAGGGTCTACAGAGTGGATCCTCATATCCATGTCCTACTTCACTCAGGTCAAAGCAGTGAGCTCTGCCATGTTCACAAAAGACCCTGAGCACTGGTGTTGCACTACTGATGACACAGATACCACCTGGGGAATTATCTGGCAGCTAGATATCAGGAGATCTCAAACACAGTGCTGGTTCCACTTCCTTGCAGAAGCCCTGGGAATTCCTGACCACTCACCCTTCAGGCCATTCCCAAATTTGTCCTCCTGAACTGTCCTCAGGTAATATAAGATAGTGCAAATAAAATGGACAGCATCTGTCATGGTGGAGACACCTACCCTAGTGTTGGAGTTTCTGCCATGGGTAATGATACCATTTATATAGGCTCTTTTCTTCTTTCCTTCTACTCAATAATAGGTTTTCACTATCTTACTCTTCTATTTTGGGTTCTGGGAATGGAACTCAGGGCATATCCTAATCATGTGCTTAACCAGTGAGCTTCATACAGTACCAGTCCTCCTGTATTTTTTAAATAAGTGAATTTAAACACTTACCTCCAAAAAAATCTGCATTTGTTTGATGGTGTTCATGCAACATTATTCTTTTTAATGTATTTTATTGATGCAAACAATACATGATGAAAAAACTAGCCATTTTATAGTCCATGATACAGTCAAATTTAGTAGACTCATAGTTTTAAAACTGTAGCCTCTACATAATTCCAAACTACTTTCTTCACTCAGAGAAAACTCCATAGACATTTCAAAGTTATCTGAATACCAATGCAAAACCTCAGAAACACAAATTTCTTGAGAGCATTAAGATTTCTTTTGTTGTTCTGGGGGTAGAATGCAAGGCCTCCTCTATGCTATGCAAGCAATCTCCCATGGAGCTATACCCCTAGCCCAGAACTCATCTGTTTGGCAGTTCATATAAAGGGTATGTTAGTCAGTTTCTTATTGCTTGGACACAATACCTAACACCCACAATGTCATTACAGTCATGAAGCAGAGATACAAAGGATGAGTTGGAGAGGGATATGCTGCTGGTTATGTCTCCAGTGACTCACCACCAAGCAAGCGGTCCCCAGCTATCACTCTGCAGGCCCCAACTTGACAAAAGCTTTCTTTCTGATGAAACACAGAAGTTTTAAAATGGGCTTTTTGTTCCTTTTTTTCAATGTAAATCTCCCTAAAACAGCAAGTAGCAAGCTTTCTATAGCTTAAAAATTGAGCTATCTTGAAATCTCCTCTGCCAAATTAGGCTGTTACACATAATCTCAGTCTCCTGAAAACTCTCAATACATGAAAAAAAAAAAACAACCTGTTTTTTCAAACCTACAGACACATAGTGACTGCTGGCAACCCCAGAAGCCTCCATGGAAAGACACAGCTGTGGAAGGGAACAGAGAAAATGAAGGCCTACACTAGATGGGGATGAGTTCTAAGGGCTTGATCATCCCTTAGAGAGAGATACTGGGAGCCCTCTTGAAGAGGAGACATCTGAGTCAGAACTCACAACTACTGGGTCCATTTGGCAGCTCCCAGCTGAGTTCAAACCTGCAGGAGATAGGCTGGCAGCTGCATGCTGAACAGTTGTTGGTCTCAGCCTCACAGGCATAATCTAGCCTGAATTTCAGAAGAAATAAAGGTGCAGGCTCATAGAGGTTATCCACTACCCTGCTATAAAGCTACCACTGGCTTGCTGGAATAAATCAACACAGATCTAGATTGTGTCTCCACAAATTGCCTACTAGCAACAGCAGAGACAAGCCTAGAAGTGGATCTCTCTCTCTCTCTCTCTCTTCCTTATTTTATTCTTGATGTTTTGTCTTGCATTTTTCTCCTTCATTATTTGACCTTTTTTATATCAGGGTCAACATGGTTTGTAGTTTCTTTATAAGTGTTGTTCAGTTCTTCCTTTTATGTCTTCCTACTTTTTCTTTCCTGTTTTCTGCACCAGTTTACCAAAGTTTGTGTCATCCCCCTACATCTTCCTGGTGTGATTCTAATCTCTTCCTCTTTTTCTATTACTCTATATTCTATGAAACCTCTTTTCAGTTTTCTGTCCTAAATGTAAATTTGACATATTGAGTGTTTGTCAATACATATAATTTTCTGATTTATTTTAGATTTTGCTATATAACCACAAAACCTAGTTCAAACTGTTAAAAGTGGTGTGGTAGATTGAAAACTGATAATCAATTTAAACACCAGCTGAACTGAATCAGTGTGATGCTTAGTATAGATGGCCCACCTTAGCATTGTTGCCAGCATAAAAAGGAGACCTAGAGAGAAAGAGTTGTGTTGTTGTTTGGAGATGTGGTTCTTTTAGATCTGTTGTTTCTCCTAGAGGAGAACTCATGTTGGCTTCGGTCCAGAGAGGAAGAAGTGTACTGTTCACTTTCTTGGAGAAGCTTGTCATGCTGATTCCTGATAGGAACATGGCTGTTCTAATCATTGGAGGAACTTGGAACTTCATTGTTGCTATGGATGCTGTGGTACTTTTTAGAGGAGCCCTGGTCCTTATTTTGAACTTTGCTTTTTGTCTCCAGTGTGGAACTCTCATCATTCTGACACAGATCCTTCACCCTGCTGGCATAGACTTTATAGCTTCCACCACTGATCTGTGGGCCTTCTCAGTGCAGATCCATGAAACTGACTTACATGAGTCATTGTCATGGGCATTAGGCCTTGTGATGGAGTCATGAGGAGCACTGTCATGGGCTCTAGGTCTTCAGCTGGACTTATGCAGGATATTGCCATGGAATCCAAGCCCTCAGCTGGATTCCCTAGGTCTTTAGTGTGTGGACAGATTTCCAGCATTTTCTTGTATTTGACTTCTTTGATAGTAGTTATAAGTAATACTATAAATTGTGTGTTGTTCCCCTTGCAAACCTCAAACTACAAAAGGTGGCAAATTAATGATTATCTCAGTTTGTCATTTTCTTTTTCTTTGAATTGAAAGAAAAAAATGAAACAGATAGAGGGCAGAAATAATACAAAAATTTAAAAGAAACCACAAAAATCAGTAAGAAATCACTGGTTTATAATTACATATTTTCCTCTTAGAAGTAGTCCTTCAAGTTACAAAAGTAAAGCATACAAAGTAGACATTTAAGCAGTGAGACTGCAATCAGTTCTGTTCATCTATCCAACAAAAACTGAGTAATATGGTTATCAATCCTACATGCAGTTATATCCTTTAGAGTACTTTCTTTTCCTCTCTTTTTTACAATAACAATAATCAATTATGGTAAACAGTTTATAAGTTCTATGCATGCATGAATCTCTACATGTATACATATCCTTTCTGTATTAGAGGGAAATACACATCAAAATAAGATGCCAAAACAAATTTCTCAAAAAACGCGAAATAAAAAAGTCATATAAAACCACCATATGAGGTTATCTATAGTAGTTACTATGATGTCTTCTGTTATTTTGCAATAAAATTGTCTATATCATCAGGCATAGTATAATTAAACATAGCAGTACATAGCAATATTAATAAAAATAAAACATTGGAGACATTATATTACTGCAAAGGCAGTTAATAATCAAACCAGAATGAGTATCCTATTGAATCTTGTCATCTTCATAGTAGTTGCCTCTACTGTCAGCCTCGATACTATGAAGGATACCAGATTTGAATAAAATCAGTCAAGACAAAACAGCAATCTAACAAACCAGATTCAAATAAGGTCAGTCATAGTAAGACAGTGAAAGTAATACAGGGCTTCAGTTTAAGTTAAGAAATTAAGGATAGTTACCATAGTATATCCTGCTATTTTTGGGATAGCTGTCTGTGCTTTCAAATCTAGTATGAGTAGACAGACTGGAACATAATAAAATCAAACTACACAGAGTGATAAGAATAATTTGGCTTTTCTATTCAATCCAGCTATGCCCCTTCTGGGCATTTTCCCCCAAGAACTGAAAAGTTCATATCACAGTGATATATGTGCACCCATGTTCATAGCTGCACAATTTGTGATAACTAAATCCTGGAAACAACCAAGATGCCCATCCACTGCAGAGTGGATGAAAAAGATGTGGCATTTTTACACAATGGAATATTACTCAGCTATAAAAAAGATGATCTTGAGGCCTTCATAGGCAAATGGAGACAACTTGAGACTATCCTCATTAGTGAAATATATAAGAATCATATTTATAAATATCATATTGTGTCTCTAGTTTAAAAAGTAAATAAGAACTACAAGTGCAATAAAACCAAAATGTGTAATTGCTATTGTAAAAAAGAGAGGAAAAGAAAGTGCTCTAAGGGATATAACTGCATGTAAGTTTGAGTGTGTAAAATAGATGACCATATTGCTAAATCTTTGTTGGATCTTTGAGCAAAACTGTTTGTAGTCTGATTGTTTGAATATATACTATGTACCCTTTAACTTTGTAACTTGAACAACTACATCCAAGATGACAATACGTAATTTACAAATTACTGATTTCTTAGTGGGGCTTTTTCTCATTTTTCTTTGTCTTTCTTTCTTTTAGAATTCTGTATTATTGCTACTTTTTTGTTTTGTTTTGTTTTCTTCTCTTTAAATAAAAGTTTAAAAATGTATAATTGCTATTGTAAAAAAAAGGAAATAGGAAATGCAAAAAAAGATATAGCTGCATGTATGTTTAGATGTGTGGGATTGATGACCATATTTCTAGGTTCTTGTTGGATTGTTGAACAGATCTGTTTGCACTCTCACTGCTTTAGTGCCTATTTTGTGTGCTTTAATCCTGTAACTTGAAAAACCATTTCTAAAAGAACAATGTGTAATGAATCAACTAGTGATTTCTTACTATTTATCTTCTTTTCTTGAAATTCTGTAATATTTCTACCTTTTTCCTCTTTTTTCTCTTTAAATAAAAAAAATGAAAAAAAAAGAATAATGTGGCTTTTAAATCCTGATACACTATTAACAATGTCCTCTGCCTTCCTTTTTTAGACAATTCCTCCCTTTTCACTTTCTCAGGGTGCTTTGTACATTTTGGGTCCCACTAACTCCTTTAGTTTTTAGATTAGGGGGGCAACCTGTTATCTACCTAAGTGGTTCTTTTTACTCATGAGCTTGATCATGCTCTGTATTCCTTTACTTAATCCTCAAAGGTTTTACTTCCTTATAGTTGAGTAGGTCTCTACTGCTCAAAACTTTCATGAGCTTCCAACCTATCTGCAGCTGCTAGATGAGCTGTCCATATTTCTCTCTGGTTCTGTCACATAGAGCATTATTTTCTCATCTTTGACTTTCAGTTCATTAACCCTCTTTCAGGTTGATTATATTTCCTATTCAGAGCATCTCAATGGACCCTATCTCCTGATATACTCTGCCTGTGTTTCTTTTTGTTAGTGTATCCAGACCATCTGTGTTAGAGATTATAGCGAATCTTCTCTGCCTCATCTCTGCTATGCTATTTTTCTGCTATTGGTTGTTTACTTTTCTCCTTCATTGCACTGTCCACCCTGTTCATTGAGGCCTCTCAGTCATTGTTCTAGGAATCCTGGTGATTTTTTTCTCTCTTTCTAGAATGTCCTTCTGTATTTTTTGTAGGGTTGGATTGGAGGTCACGAACTCCTCCCATTCCTCTTTGTCATGGAAACATCTTGTTTCTCCATTAATTTTGAGAGATAGTTTTGCAGGGTACATCAATCTGGGTTGGAGGTTATTTTCTTTCAGGGCTTGGAATACTTCATTCCAAGCTCTTCTTTGTGTGATGGTTTGTGTCAAGAAGTCTTGTGATTTTTATGGGTTTTCCTTTATAGATGATATGTTTCTTTTCTCTGACCACTTTTAATATTCTGTTACTGTGATGAGTTTCTGGGATCTTGATTATTATATGTCTGGGTGTAGATCTGTTTTGGTAGATGGCTGGAGTTCTGTATGCCTCATAAATCTGAATATCATTTGCTTTTCCTATGCTTGGGAAGTTTTCCTTAATTATTTCTGTGAACAGCCCTTGTATTTCATTTGTGTTTATCCTTGCTTCTTCACTCACATTTTTTATTCTTCAGTTATAGACACTCTTGCCATCTTCTAGCCTTTGTATTATTAATGCTTGTTTCCTTGTTATTTTTAAGAGATCTTTCCTTTCATGATAACACATTGCAAACCTGTCTTTAGTTTAATTCAAGCATTTTTGCCAGTTTTCACTGGATTTTTAAATTTCCTGGTAATATCTTTGGATCTGTAACATGTATTCTAGATTTTGTTTATATTCTTCATCAAAAGTTTCTCTCCTTTTTCTGGGTTCCTCCATCCTTCCATCTGTGTCTCCTTGAGAGGTGCTTAGCATTTCCCTTATTAATTTTTTTTATCTTACTTCTTGAGTAAGAATTTCAGATTTAAGTTCATCAATGAGGTTATGAAAGTATTTCTTTCTATTTAATTTTATTTTACAGAGAATGAAACAAAAGAGAACAGAAAAATGCAGATCAGAACAGAACAATACAAGCAACACAGCACCTCACAACAAGGCAATTGGATATCAATGGTAGCTACCATAATATCTCTTTTTTTAAAAAAGATTTTATTTAAAGAGAAACAAAAGCATGTAAAGGGTAGAGATAATACAGAATTCCAAAAAATATATAAACAATAAGAAATCATTAGTTAATAAATTACATATTGTCCTCTTATAAATAGTTGTTCCAGTTACAAAATTAAAGCATACAAAGTAGATAGTCAAACAGTGAGAGTGTGAATAGCTACACATGCATGAATCTCTATGTGTATTTCTATCCTTTCTGTATTAGAGGGAAAAACAAAACTTAGCAAGACAAAACAAAACAAATTCCTATAAAAACATGAACCCAAAAAGTCATATAAAACCATAGTACAAGGTGATCTACAATGATTACTGTGTTGTTCCTTATTATCTTCAATAGAATGTCTATATCATCAGGCATAATTGAATATAACAGTATAATTGAGTATAGCAGTAAATAACAATATTAGTAAAATAAAACATTGTAGAAAGTATAAAACTTCAAAGACAGGTAATAATCATACCAGGGTGGATATTCTAGTGGATCTTGTCATCTTAAGTGTAGTTGCCTATACACTCAGACTTGATACTATCAATCATAACAGCTTTGAATAAAATCTATCAATACAAAACAGTGATCCTACAAACCAGATTGGATTATGATCAGTCATGGTAAAACTGTGCTTTAGATTAAGATTAGAGCTTTAGATTAAGTTAATAGGAAATTAAGGATGATTACCTTACTATATCCTGTTATTTTCAGGATTACTGTCTGTGCCCTCAAATCTAGTACAGGTAGAATGAATGGAACAGATTATAATACATCTAAGCAGAGTACTGTGAGTAATGTGTGTCTAAATCCTTGTGCACTATTAACAGTATAACGTATCAAGGCCATCTATGTTAAAGTTTCTAGTTATCCTTCTCTGCCTCATTTCTGCTATGCTACTTTTCTGCCTTTGTTTAGTTTCTTCCTTCATTCTACTGCCTGCCCCACTCATTGAGGCCTTTCTGCCACTGTTCCTAAAATCCTGGTATTTTTTTCTCTCTCTCTAGAATGTCCTTCAGCATTCTCTGCAGGGTTGGATTGATGGTCACAAACTCGCTCAGTTCCTCTTTGTCATGGAAGCATCTTGTTTCTCCATTAATTTCTAGTGACAGTTTTGCAGGGTACATCAATCTGGGCTGGAGGCCACCTTCCTTCAGGGCTTGGAAGACTTCACTCCAAGCTCTTCTTGATCTGATGGTCCATGTCGAGAAGTCAGCTATGATTCTAATGGGCTTACCTTTATAGGTAATCTGTTTCTTTTCTCTGATGGATTTTAATATTCTGTTTTTATATTGAATTTCTGGTATCTTGATTATTATACGTCTGGCTGTAGATCTGTTTTGGTTGTAGGTGGCTGGAGTTCTGTATGCCTCACACAATCGAATGTCATTTACTTTTCCTATGCTTGGGAAGTTTTCCTTAATTATTTCCATGAATAGCCTTTGTAATTCACCTGTATGTATTCCTACTTCTTTGTTCACATTTCTTATTCTTAAATTGTAGATTCTCTTGTCATCTTTGAGCCTTTGTATTGTTACTGCCTGTTTCCTTGTTATTTTTAAGAGATCTTTCCTTTCATCATTACACATTGCAAACTTACCTTCAAGTTTTGATAGTCTATCCTTAGTTTCTTTTAAGGCATTTTGCCAGCTTTCAATGGAGTTTTTAATTTCCTGGTAGTCTCTTTGAATCTGCTTCATGTACTGTATATTTTCTTTATATTCTTTATCAAATGTTTCTCTCCTTTTTTTGTGTTCCTCCCTTCTTTCATCTGTATCATCCTGAGAGATGCTTCCTGAGAGCATTTCTTTTATTACTCTACTCATATCCTGCTTTACCTGATATAATATTTCAGATTTGAGCTTGTCTACAAGGTCCCAAAGATATCTCTTAATGTCCATTGAAGCCATGCCTGATGTTGTGTTTTTGCTGCCCTCAGGCTCCCTTGTTTTTCCTTCTCAGGGCTCTCAGGGTTCTGGGTTCAGGGTCTCTTCCTGCCTCTCTCTCCTGTCATGGCCCTGGCTTCCTCCACACAGGTTACAGTGCAGGTCCCAGCCCCTTCCCTGTTGGCAATGTTTGCTCCGAAGCACGCTGGCGAGAGACCTCCGCTCTTTCGCGCCTGCTCTTGTCAGTTAGGTGTAAGCAGGCTTCATATGCCTGCCCCTCCCCACCAGGCCAGACAAACTTCAGGGGCGATCACCTGGTCAGTGCATGCTAGGCAGAGGGAATTGATTTGGGACAGCTCATTGGGTCCCAGCCAGGGGCATGGCCCAGTCCAAGCAAATCCCATGAATCTGCTCTGGGGAGGGAGCAACCAACCGAAGTCACTGTCACTCCCAGTTCAGGCTGCTCCTGCCCGACTCTAACATGTCACCCACCTGGTCATGCCCTTCCCGTGGGGGGGTCGCACTCCCAGCACTGACCATGGATCAATGAAGGTTCCTCCACTGGCTCTGCTCTCCACTCTCGGTTGGGCTCACCAACCCCCGACTTCAGCGCTGCCGTTCTTCCTGTGAGTGGTGGCAGGAACAAGTTTGGGTGGCTCTGCCAGCCGGCGTGGATTCTAGCTGGTGCGATCTTGGTGGGTCATCATGAAAATGCTGTGTCCCTTTAGTTTTTAGCTGTTTCAGGTGTAGTCACAAAGTATTTGACAAGCTTTTTTAAGTTTTAATTTCTTCCTGTGTCAAGAGGATCCATCTCCCTCTGTCTGGGTCTCTCCAGGGTGTTTTATTCTGGCATATGAATTGTTTCTCCCAGGAGGCTTTGTATTCTGTTGCTCACTGATCGGCCATCTGGTCTTTTCCCCTATCTCTTTCTTTGAAATACTTGAGCATAGCTTCACAAACAATAATATCAAACATAACATAATAGAATAAAAGCATTCAAGAGAATGAAACTATTACAAGGCATTCCGAACCAAATAACAGAAAATGAAAAATGGCTTCTATAATATCTCATTTTCCATAAAAATTTTTGTTTATATTATTACACATATTAAAATCCAGTAAGACACAACATGATAGAACCAATGGTAATAGAACAAAATCATGGTAGAACTTCAAAGAAAGATGATATTAAATCAGCAATGGCTGCCATAATGTCTTGTTTTCTTCAAAGTAGCTGTTCATACCATCACACATAAGGTCAAATAAAACAGAATAAAATCATTCCAACTAATGAATGAAAACATTAAAAGTCTTCAAATCAATATAATGTGGATCCATGATTACCTTAGAATCTTACATACTCTTACCTTTTCTTATACTAGGGAGACTATGTGGTATTTATACATGTGTGTTTGATTTATTTTGCTTATGAGTATGGTCTAAAGATGTATCAACTTATTTATAAATATTTCAATGTGTCCACTCTTTATAGCTGAGTAGTACTCCATCATATAAAAGTACCACAACTTTTTATCCATTTCTCAATTGATGGGCACTTAGGTTGTTTCCAAGATCTAGTTATAAAAAATTGAGGTGCTATAAACAAGGCTGCACATATATCACTGTGGTATAATATTTTCAGTTCTTCTGGGAATATGCCTAGGAGTGGAATAGCTGTGTCAAATGGGACTTCCAATCCCAGCATTTTGAGGAATCTCCAGACTGATGTACACAGTGGTTTCACCAGTCTACACTCTAACCAAAAGTGCAGAAGGATTTCTTTTTCCCCACAGCTGCTCCAGCATTTGTTGTTGGTAGTTTCCTTGATCCTTCCCATTCTTTCTGGAGTGAGATGGAATCTCAGTGTGGTTTTAATTTGTGTTTCTCTAATGACCAATGATGATGAACATTTTTTCATGTATTTATTTGCCATTCATATTTCTTCATGTGATAACTGTGTGTTCATCTTGGATGCCCATTTTTGGATTGGGTCTTTGAATTTCAGGGGTCTGATTTTTAAAAATTCTTTATAAGTTCTAGACAGAAGTCCTTTGCCTGAGGGACAGTTCACTAAGATTTTTTCCCAGTTTGTGGGTTTTCTTTTCACTATGCTGGAGATTTCTTTTGACATGCAAAAACATTTTAATAAGACATGATCCCAGTTATTGATTCTGGAAAGTATTTCCATGATGTTTGGTTCTTGTTCATGAATTCTCTACCTACTCCTATGTCTTCAAGATTTTTACCTACTTTGTTTTCCAACAGATTTAGTGTTTCTGTCTTAATATTTAGATCTTTGATCCATTTAGATTTTAGCTTAGTACATGGTGATAGGCATGGGTCTAGTTTTAGTTTTGGGCACATGGATAGCCAGTTTTTCCAGCACCATTTGTTAAAGAGACTATAGTTCTTCCATTGAACATGTTTGACCCTTTATCAAAGATAAGGTAGCTGAATGTGTTTGCAGTTGTGGTTCTATCTTCCAATTTATGCCATTGATCTTCAGATCTGTTTTTATTCCAGTACTATGTTGATTTTATTACAGTAGCTTTGTATTATAAATTCAAGTCAGGGATTGTGATGCCTCCTGCCTTGCCTTTGATGTTTAGCACTGCCTTTGCTATTCTAGGTCTCTTCTGGTTCCAGATGAATTTTAGCAGTGATTTATCTAGATCTATGTTAGTAGTATTTTCATTGAGATTGCATTGAATGTGTATAACAATTTTGGGATAATGGCCATTTTCACAATATTTATTCTTCCTATCCATGAACAAGTGATGTCTTTCCATTTTCTGAGATCCTCTTTGATTTCTTTTTTCAGGGTATTATAATTTTCCCTGTACAACTCTTATACATCTTTCGTTAGATTAATTCCTAAGTATTTCGTTTTTTTGGATGCTAGTGTGAAGGGTGTGGCTTTGCTTATTTCTCTCTTGGTGATATTTTTGTTAGTGTATAAGAATGCTATTGATTTTTGAGTATTGACTTTGTATCCAGCTACATTGATCAATTTTTTTATTATATCTACTTCCTCTTTTCCGATCTTTACTCCTTTTATTTCTCTCTCTTGTCTAATTGCTCTGGCTCGTATTTCCAGTATTATGCTGAATAGGAGTAGTGATAAAGGACATCCTTGTCTTGTGCCTGATTTCAAGGTAAAGGCTTTCAGTTTTTGGTCATTTACTATAACACCAGCTGTTGGTTTGTAATAGATAGCCTTTATCATATTGAGGAAGAGACGGTCTATTCCAATTCTCCGTAAGGTTCTTATCGTGAGTGGGTTTGGATCTTATCAAAAGCTTTTTCTGCATCTATAGAAATGATCATGTGATTCTTACTTTTGGCTCTATTGATATGGTGGAATGCATTTATTGATTCATTTATGTTGAATCATCCCTGCATGCCTGGGATGAATCCCATTTGTTCATGGTGTGTAATCTTCTTGATGATTTGCTGCATCCTGTTTGCCAATATTTTATTGAGAACTTTTGCATCTATGTTCATTAGGGAGATTGGTCTGTTAGTTGTGTCTTTCTCAGGCTTTGGTACTAGAGTAATATTTGCTTCCAGGAATGTCTTATGGAGAATTGCTTCCGATTTGATTTCATTGAAAAGTTTACAGAATGTCCACATCAAGGCTTCTTTATATTTCTTGTATAATTCTGCAGTGAATTCATCTGGGCCTGGGCTATTTGTTGATAGGGACTTGATACATTTTCAATTTCATTAATAGAAATTGGGTTATTCAGCAGTTTTACATCTTCTGGATACAGCTTTGGTTGTTCATATGTTTCTAGGAATCTATCCATTTCTTCTGTGTTATTGAAGTTATGAGAGTAGATGTTTTCAAAATAGGTGTTGATGATCTTCTGTATTTCCACAGAGTTGTGGTGATTTCACCTTTTTCATTCCTTATTGCATGAATTTGAGTCTTTTTTTCCTTTTTCTACTTAGATTGTTAGGAGCTTATGGATTTTATTTATTTTTTTAAAGAACTAACTCTTTGATTCATTGATTCTTTGTATTGTTTTCTTAGCCTGTATTGCATTAATTTCTGCTCTGATCTTTTAATTTCCTCCTTCTTTTGGCTTTGGGCTGGGCTTGCTCTTGTTTTTTCTAGCTGTTTGAGATGTAGTATCAGGTTGTTTATTTGTGTTAGTTTTGTTTTCCTAATGTGGGAACTCAGTGCAATAAATTTTTCTCTGAGTACAGCTTTTATTGCATCCCACAGGTTCTGGTAAGTTGTATGTGTATTTTTGTTTGCTTATAGATATGTTTAATTTCTACTTTAATTTCCTCTGTGACCCATTGATTGCTCAAGTGTATTATTCAATTTCTATGTGTTTGTGGGTTTTTTGCAATTTCTTTTTCATTAATTTCTAGTTTTATGGAGGTATGATTCAATAATATGCATGAGGTAATTTTAATTCTTTTGCATTTACTTAAATATGTTCTGTGAGCTAGTATATTCTCTATTTTAGAGAATGTTCCATGTACTGCTGAGAAGAATGTATATTCTGATGTTGTTGGATGGAACACTCTGTATACATATATCAAGTCCAATTGTTCACAGGTGTGATTCAGTTCTGTTATTTCTTTGCTGATTTTCTATCTAGTTGATCTGTCTCTTTGTGTCAATGGTATGTTAAGGTTTCCTGTTATAATTGTGTTGTTGCTTATTTTATTTTTTATTTCTTTTAATACTTGCTTTTTATAGCTGGGTGCTCTGAAATTTGGTGCACATAGATTTAAGATTTTTATCTCGTCCTCTTGAAGTTTTCCCCTAACTAATCATTAGTGACCTTCTTATCTCTTCAGATCATTCTTGGTTTGAAGTTCACATTGTCTGCAAACAGAAGAGCTACCCCTGCTTTTTTTTGGTGTTCCTGTTGCATGACATACTATTTTCTATCCTTTGACTTTCAGTCTATGAATTTCTTTTTGGGTTAGATGGGTTTCATGTAGACAGCATATGGTGGGACGTTGTTTCTTGATCCATTCTGCCAGTCTGTTTCTTTTAATTGGTGAATTGAGGCCATTTACATTAACCATTATAACTGTTATATATTGGTTTATTGTTGACATGGTATCTTTCTGCTGTTGTACATTTAGCTTTCCATTCTGTTTAATTGTCTGTCTTGCTTAGTGTTTTTTTTTCCTATGTGTATCTAGAATGTCTTTCAGTATTCTTTGTAGCATTGGTTTGGTGATCATGAAGGTTTTCAGTTGTTCTTTGTCATGGAAGTATCTTATTTATCCATCTATTTTGAAGGACAATTTTGCAGGGTATATCAGTATAGTTTGGAAGTCATTTTCCTTTTGTATCTGTAATATTTCACTCCATGCTCTTCTGAACTTCATTTTTTGTATTGAGAAGTCTGCTGTGATTCTGATAGGTTTACCTTTATAGGTGATCTGTCTTTTCTAACAGCTTTTTAAATTTATTTTTATTTAAAGAGAAAAAAACCAGAAAAAAGTAGAAACATTACTGAATTTCAAAATAAAGGATAAAAAGTAAGAGATCACTGGTTTATAAATTATATATTGTCCTTTTAGAAATAGTTGTTGAAGTTACAAAATTAGAGCTTACAGCGTAGACATTCAAGCAATGAGACTGAAAACATATCTGTTCAACAATCCAACAAGAACTTAGAAGTATAGTTATCAATCCTATACACTTAAATATTCATGCAGTTATATCTTTTATAGCACTTCCTATTTCCTCTCTTTTTTACAATAGCAATTATTAATTTTTTAAATAATTTTATTTAAAGAGGAAAAAAAGCAAAAGAGAAAGAGTAGCAACAATACAGAATTATAAATGAGAAAAGAGAAAAAAACACAAAGAAATCACTAGTTGATAGCTTATATACTGTCACCTTGGATGTAGTTGTTCAAATTACAAAATTAATGGATACATAGTAGACATTCAGACAGTAAAACTGCAAATAGTTCTGCTCAAATATCCAACAAAGACTCAGCAATATGGTCATCTATTTTATATATTCTAACATACATGCAGTTATATCCCTTAGAGTACTTTCTTTTCCTCTCTTTTTTATAATAGCAATTACACATTTTGTGTTTTATTATGCTTATAGTCTTTATTACTTTTTACACTAGAGACACAATGTGATATTTATAAATATGATTCTTATTTATTTTACTAATGAGGATAGTCTCAAATTGTCTCCATTTACCTAGGAAGGCCTCAAGACCATCTTTTTTATAGCTGAATAATATTCCATTGTGTAAAAATACCACATCTTTTTCTTCCACTATGCAGTTGATGGGCTTCTTGGTTGTTTCCAAGATTTACCTATTGCAAATCATGCCACTATGAACATGGGGACACATATATCACTGTGATATGAACTTTTCAGTTCTTCTAGGAAAATACCCAGGAGAGGAATAGCTGGATTGAATGGGGCTTCCAATCCTAGTCTTCTGAGAATTCTCCATATGGATTTCTATAGTGGTTACACCAGTCTTCATTCCCAAAAACAATGCAGCAGTGTTCCTTTTTCACTGCAGCCTCACCAACATTTGTTATCAGTTGATTTCTTGATGGCAGCTATTCTTCTCAATGTTGTTTAAATTAGCATTTCTCGAATGACCAGTGGTGATGAACATTTCATCATGTATTTATTTCCCATTTGTACATCTTCCTCTGAGAACTGTGTGTTCATCTCAGATGCCCATTTTTGGAGAGGGTCTTTGAATTTGGGGAGCTTGATGTTTTTCAATTCTTTATATGTTCGGGATATAAGTCTTTTGTCTGAGGGGTTTCTGGCTAAAATTCTTTCCCACTCTGTGGGTTTTCTTTTCACTCTATTGGTGATTTCCTTTGAAGTGAAGAAACTTTTCTATAACATGAGATCCTGATTGTTGATTCTTTGAAGTGTTTTCTGTGCAGTTTTCATTTCGTTCATGAATTCTCTGCCTACCCCTATGTCTCCAAATATTCTACCTGTCTTCCAGTAGATTTAGTGTATCTGTTTCAATATTTAGGTCTTTGATCCAGTTAGACTTTACTTTTGTGCATGGAGATAGGCTTGGATCTAGTTTCAGTCTTTGGCATGTGGAGAGCCAATTTTTCCAACACCATTTTTAAAGAGTCTATCCTTCTTCCAGTGGCCATATTTAGCCCTTTTGTCAAATATCAGGTGGCTGAATGTCTTTATAGTTGTGCTTGCATCTTCTAATCTGTTCCATTGATCTTCAGGTCTATTTCTTTGCCAGTACCATGCTGACTTTATAACTGTGGCTTTATAGTACTTTTTCAAGTCAGGAATTGAGATGCCTCCTGCCTTGCCTTTGGTGCCCAGAATTGACTTTGCTATTCTAGGTTTCTTCTGTTTCCAAATGAATTTTAGGAGTGTTTTCTCTAGATCTGTCAGGTATGTCAATGGTATTTTGATTGGGATTGCATAAAATCTGTATAACAGTTTGGAGAGTATGGCCATTTTCACATTATTGATTCTTCTTAGGCAAGAGCAAGGAATATCCTTCCTTTTCTAATATCTTCTTCTTAGGTTGATTCCTAAGTATTTCATTTTTTAGATGTTATTGTAAAGGGTGATATTTCCATAATTTCTCTCTCAGTGAGTTTTTTGTTTGTGTACAGGAATGCCATTGATTTTCGAGCATTGACTTTGTATCCAGCTACACTGCTGAATTTGTTTATTACCTCTAGAAATCTTTTAATGGAGATTTTTCGGTCTTCTATATAGAGTATCATGTCATCTGCAAATAGTGATAATTCAACTTCTTCCTTTCCTATCTTTATTCCTTTTATTTCTCTCTCTTATCTGATTGCCTTTGCTATTGTTTCCAGAATTATGTTGAAAAGGAGTGGTGATAGTGGACATCCTTATCTTGCTCCTGATTTTAAAGTGAAAGCTTTCCGTTTTTGTCCATTTAGTATAATGTTGGCTGTTGGTTTGTCATAGATGGCCTTTATAAGATTAAGGTAGACACCATTTATTCTGAGTTTCTGAATGGTTTTTATCATGAATGTGTGTTGGACTTTGTTGAAAGCTTTTTCAGCATCTATTGAGATGACGATGTGGTTTTTGTTTTTGGCTCTCTTGATGTGGTGTATTACATTTATTGATTTGTGTATGTTAAACCATCCTTGCATTCCTGGAATGAATTCCACTTGGTCTTGATGTATAATCTTGATGATCTGATGCATTCTATTTACCAGTATTTTATTGACAATCTTTGCATCAATGTGGATTAGTGAGATTGGTCTATAGTTCTCCTTCTTGGTTGGATCTTTCTGTGGTTTTGGTATCAGAGTAATACTTGCCTCTAGGAATGACTTAGGGAGGATTGCTTTCTTCTAAATTTCATTGAAGAGTTTAAGGAGTATTGGCATCAAATCTTTAAATTTCTTGTAGAATTGAGCCATGAATCCATCAGGATCTGGGCTTTTCTTTGTTGGTAAGTTTTTAATTATGTTTTCAATTTCAATAGCTGATATTGGATTGTTCAAAATTGCTATATCTTCTTGTTTGAGTTTTGGTTGTTCATATATTTCTAGAAATCTGTCCATTTCCTCTGTTTTCTGCTCTTTGTGAGTAGAGATTTTCATAGTAGGTATACATGATGTTTTGAATTTCCAAGGGATCCATAGTAAATTCCACCTATTTAGTCCTTATTGCGTGAATTTGGGTTTTTTTTTTTCTTTCTCTTGATAAGGTTAACTAGGCATTTGTAAATTTTGTTTATTCTCTCAAAAAAACAGCTTTTTTATTCATTAATTCTTTGTATTGTTTTTTGTTGCAATTGCATTGATTTCTGCTCTAATCTTTACAATTTCCTCTCTTCTATGAGCTTTGGGTTTAGCTTGCTCTTTTTCTAGAGGCTTGAGATGGAGCATTAGGTTGTTTATTTGTGCTCATTATGTTTTCTTGATATGACAATTTATTGCTATATATTTCCCTCTTAAGACCACTTTCATTGCATTCCATAGATTACAGGATGTTTTTTCTGTATTTTCATTGAAATGTATGTATTGCTTTATTTCTTCTTTTATTTCACCTGTAGTCCACTTGTTCAAAAGGTTTTTATTTAATTTCCATGTATTTGTACAGGTTTTGCAATTTCTTTTGCCATAAATTTCCAATTTCAGTGCACTATGGTCAGATATTAGGCATGGGATGATTTTAATAACTTTGCATTTACTTAAGAATGTTTTATGAGATAATATATGGTCTGTGGGGAGCAGCATGATAGCTTCATGGCTGCCGCTCCATCTTTTCCTCCTGTGGGCATCCAGTGCGTCGGCCTACATTTCCCAGGATCCTTTCGCCCCACCCAGGAAATGACAGTGACCCATCCGTAACTTCCTGCCCCCGCTTCTTTATAAGCCAGGGACACTTCCTCAATAAACGAGGTTTGATTGGAAAACTTCAACTTGCCTCCGTCTCTCTCTCTTCACCCTGCCCCCACCCCGTTTTCCTTCCTCTAGGGGAAAACCCACGCATTGGTCCGCAGGCCGGATCAAAGTGGAGCCCCAATACGAGGAGGTCAGCGAGGATCGTTCACAGAGGAAAAGCCATGGCCATGGTAACTGGGGGACTCCGTCCCTGTGATCTGTACAGACGACTGCCTGACGTCTCGTCCGAATCACAGTAAGTGAACGTAATCGGCATGGGTCAAGCGTTAAGTGAACACAAATTGTTC